>JAQIVE010007269.1:0-10626 GCA_034698285.1 Sminthurinus bimaculatus
TTGTAAGAAGCGTGGATGCTTTCCGCCAGTGAAATATTTCTGATCTTGAAGTAAGTCGATTACTAAAACTGCGTGTATCAATTTAAAAGAAAAAGCAAATCAACGAGCGGATTAAAATTGGATGTCAAACCTACATCCAGATTTTTGCATTATTTTTGAATTTTCTGCACGTTCCTCCGATTTTTTGCAACAAAATTGTTTTTTGTGAACTATGGATGCCTACATATTTGTACATACATGCATTTGGATTTTATGCGCGAAAGATCTGGTTTTTTATGTCCCTCATTTAGAAAATTGTTCTGTTTATGGATAAATCGAAAATGTCAGGCTGTCACTATGGAGAAAAACTTTTTTTTTCCAAGCAGGCTAATTGAAATTTTTGAGAAGGCGCTCAATTCACTCGAGTGTAACGGTGTACATTGTACATGGTACATGTGTAAACATTGAACAGCCCTGACGTACATGCGACAAATAATGATGCACGGCCTTTAGCGGGCTAATTTTCTGGAGAAAAATGATACAAATCTTGTCTGGAAAAATCAACAAATGGCTGGATCATAATTACAAACCTAAACAAACTTGAACATTTTTCATGGTCATGTTGATTTTTTTATGCGCGACTTGACAATTCACACGTTTGGCCTGAGAAAAAGCACCAAGTTACATAGTCACTGTGCAAAGAAACTCAAAGAGAATAACTTTAAAAATTGCCCAGACTTTAAACAGCTTCTCCGTATAGAATACTTTAAGGAGGTGACAGGAACATGAATGTGTGTGTGTGCAGAGTGCAGAAAGTGTGCATAATATTTGCTTGAGTTTTTATATCTCTAGTGTTCTAGATTCTACACCCATAGGTGTATGAAAAATGTATGCAAACATTAATTACTAGTCAGCTCTATTTGTCCTGTGAGCCGAGGAAGAAAGGAGGGAGAGGATGAAAGAAAGCAGGATATGATACGTATAATTGCACGGGAGAAATTGTCTCTGGCTTGGATCACCATTTCCCTTTCTGTACATTCATCATCCTTTTGCCCTTGCTCATTTTTCCATGGCCATTATCATCATTAACATTCATCCTCATCCTCGTTCTCGTCCTCATCATCTTCACCCTTTCCGTCCCCGATGCTTTCCCCTCTATTTTATACGCATTACTCTCGACTCACTGACTGTCTACTGTCTACTCACTCCAGGTTTGGAAGATGAGCTCAAACTCCCTATTATAGTATGTATTTATGTATAACAGTCACTGTTTTAACAGTGGCGGAATTTGAATTTGAAAGTGAAACTCAGCAGAATGCCTGTGAGTAAGTAAGTAAGTAAGTCTGTCTGTGTGTGCTTATACGATTAGAGCCGTGGAATTTTATCGCATGATTCCATGCACTCCCGCTAATTCTCTCTTTCTGTCTCTGTCTCTGTCCTCACAGATAAAGTCCAATTCTCTATGAATTATCGCCGCATAGTCATTTATATCATTTATATGTATGTACATTGTGCATCTACCTCGATGCATCCCGAAGAGCCCTAACGCACATATGTACTTAAATATATATTATATATATTCAAGCTCATCTTGAGTTTCTACACTAACAATAGACAAATATTGGATTCGTTGCCAACTTGGTTTTTGAACAACAAAGACAAATAGTGGAAATGATGGATGAAAGAATTCCGTGAGAAAGGCTTGGAGCATTTCCGTAATAATTTATTCCAAATTGGATGGTCAAAACCAGGAATGAAATTCGATATCCTTGTTTTAAATAAAAGTTTCAAAAGATATTATTACTAACTACCACAATTATATTTTGCATGAGAAATTTTGAAAATTAGAAGCGTTCCTTACAAATGCCCATCAAAATTTGCGCATCAAAGTTTATGAGGCGATTTGACAGGTTTCCGGTCAAAACTTTCATGAAAATTGGAAAAATTACATCAAATCTGAAGCCAAACCTTATTTAAGGGGTTTTAATATTTTTTCATAATTTGATTCTGATAGATTCTAATAATTTTTGGAGAACAGGTTCTTCCCTTGTAGAGTTAATCATTTAAAGAGACAATTTCACACAACCTGGTTATCAAGATTCGTTATCTAGATTCCAGTCAAGATTAGTTATATATTTGTGTGTGTGTGTGTATGAACACCCGCCAAAAAGCGCCCGCATCTTTTTTCCGTATCAGGGTAGTCCATGATCAGTCACCAATCGGTGTGTTGCAAACGAGGGACCAAGACTCTTTTTTTGAGACGGCAGCATAGCCGCCGCGAGTTGACGGAGAAAGTTGAAAGGAAGTTGAGAAAGAAACTTGTGTCAACATCACAACTTGGTTCTATAACGTGAGCTGTGTATTTATGGATTGTGCACCATAAATTGTCCCAACGTTTCTAGATTATATTATACAATACTTGTTGCTCGATCAGCCACAGCGAAAGTGCACAAAATCAAAGTAAAACTCGCATTGATCTTTTGAGACTTTGTGAATCTACTTTAGCCCATACAAATTAGAACTTTGCAAGTAACCTTTAAAGTTCTTTAGTGTTAATCTACAGTTTTTTTCTTTTTTATGAAATACTTTCTCAAGCAAATGCACACACAATATACACACTCAACCAACTTGCAACTAAGCAAATACGGGTATTATCTACGATTACATGCGGTGAATGGGAGCAAAAAAAGTCAAGAAAATCCAAGAATCGTTTACAAGTCATTTACCGGGAATGCAAATGGTGAAAGAACAAACAAACAGCAAGCATGGTACAAAGATGAATGTGGGCAAGTAAACAAACCGGAAAAAACGTTTATATACATATATGGTACAATCGATGCAATAAAACATGGGCTTTAAATAGCATTCTTGTCAGGGGAAAAAATATTTGGCCTAATGTGAATGTACATTGTATACATTGTACATAAGTTACGTATAAGCTAATTGCAAGCTTGATCTCATTCATTTTCAATGACTGCAGTCATACAAGAATCTTTTTACCGTCACAATCTGTAATTTTTAGGAAGCAATTTTTAAAGTCTGGCTTCATCCTCCTGTTTTATCTGTGCACAGTACATAAATACTTTTAGAACACATAGAAAATATCCCGGCCAAAGTCCAAGCCCGATTTTCAGAGTCAGATCAGGGCCAATCTGTCTATAGAAAAAAGATACAGATTCATCCGATCGCCAATCCATATCCACCAGATTTTTGTTCATTTTCTTCCCTTCTTTCCTTATAAAACGAGGGAAATGAAGGAAGTAGCCGAATATGTGTGTATGTGTGTGTATGTGTATGTGAGGATGGAAAAGCGGGTGAAACTCTTGATTCTTGCTCGGTTGGAAGTTGGTTAGCTGAGGAAAGAAATGAAGACGAAGAATCAGAAGACGAAGCTACATGTTCTTTTCTCTTCCTAGTTGGTAATTGGAGGGCAATGGTGCATTAATCGAATATTTCATAGAGAAATAGCTGATTCAGAAAATGTTTGCTCTTTAGATTTATCATGGTCGTGAATACACCCGCGAATTCCGTCACCAGCTCCTCCTCTATATATGTATATACTATCCCTATCTATTGCTTTTCCTACTCCTACTTTTATGTACGTATTTCTATCTCTCCTTTTTATCCGCAAAGATTCTCCAGCCTCGGCCTGCCCCGATTTTGCTTCGTTCCTTTCTTTTTCTAAATCTTTTTCTCTCCTTTATCCTGCGTATATGTATATAATATCTGTGTATTTGTACATATGTACGTTGACTCTGACTCTACTTTTGGTTTATAGCAGCAAGTTGGGAGATGCGACTTTCTTTGGGAGAACGTGGAAGAGAAATGTGGACTCGAGTGGATACGGAAAGAGAAACTATTCCTGGGATTTATACGCTTGGAAAACTTTTGCTTTTACTCTCCGCTTTACTTTCTTCTCCGACTCCTCTCTCTCTCTCTCTCTCTGCAGTTTTCTCCAGTCCAGCGTTCTGTAGCCACCAAATACATCCATCCATACATATGTATAAAGGAAGAATTGGAAATTACACTTGGATATTTCTCCGCTGCCTTTGCTTTCACTCAAGGAGAAAGTGAAGTAGCCTTTGCTTTCCTCCAAACCTAAGGCATACAATGACTTGGCTCGTTTCTATCGTATCTACTAGCCTTTTTTGGATAGATAGATACTTAAAGAAGCTATCATACGTACATTGTACATGGAAACGTCCGAGCTCAACACTGTATTTTGTGGATACTTGATGAATGCCCGCAGGAAGAAGTACATTGAAATGTATGTACTTACATGTTATGGGCTTTATTGTACATTGTTTTGAGCATTTTATGCATTGGAAAAAGGAGTAGGTTAAAGTACATAGTTGAGAAACAGTAGTAAAATCCTGGGAATTTGAGTTCAAGTGAATGCGAAAAGTGAAAAAAGTCAAAGTCACAGAGAAAGACAAAGACACGGATACATAGGAAGGGAGACAAAGACAAAGGGAAAAAGTAGAAAAAAATTCACAAGTGTCTAACCCAGTAAATATCTCGGGATGGATTTAGTTTCATTGCTAAACTTTTCGCTTCCCTTTCCTTCCTTTGTGAAAAAGGCAAAAGCCACAACAAACCCAAAACTGGCCACAAGGCTGGCTGGTGTTGGTGCAAAGAGAGAGAGAGAGAGAGAGGAAGAGTTAGAGTGTTGAGAGCAAAGAAACAAAGGCAAAAGAGGAAGTCCCAACTTTAGCTCCTTTGAAATAAATACTGTCGCAGTTAGCTCCGCATACAGTCAACCTGGATTTTGTCAACCTCGTTTTAAACTTTTAATTTGCTATAGAAAAACAACATTTACGCCTGTTTGAAAAATTTCTAGCCTGCTCAAGGCGTAACTTATTTTTTGCTTAAATGCGATAAAATTTTGCTTTAATTTCCGGGAATACCAGGAGCTAAAGAGCAACTTTGCCATGGGCAGGATTTACTGTACACACGTATACACGTATAGAAACAAAAAAAGTAGGGAATGGAGAGAAAGCGACGAAAGGAAAAAGTTCTTATCGCTTTAGGTCGTGGAAAAACTCCCGTGGTGAAAGTCTCCGGCTCAAACTCAAAACTCAAGCCAAACTCGAAGTCGCTAAGTGGATGGTGACAAACATGAGCATTTCTTCCTCCCCCTCTTTTGTACGCCCCCCCCCTCTCTGAGGTTACAATACTACCGTTTACCTCTTTTTGTTTTGCAGACTTTCCTTCCTTCCGCATTTTTCATGAAAAGAAAAAATACAGATTGGGAAGGTGTTAGCGTGAAAATAGAAGATCAAAAATCCAAAAATGCCATTTTATCCCGTTTGAAATTCTTTTCTAAACCTTTAATTTGGATCTCTATACCGATGATATTTTGCCAATGGACATTTTGCACAAGTCATCTTTGTTGTCTTTTGAATTTGTATAATTCAAAACAGTGACACGATGAAGAGGAAAAGCTGCTCTACATTTATTTTTTTTTGAAGCCCGGACGCTTTAAATACCATGTAGATATATATGTATTAGCTTAAAAAAGACAGGAAATTTAATGCGTTGGCTGAGATTTAAAGTTCAAGATCAAACAAAAGTTTTTACATAACTAAATATTATTTTACAGCACAACTTACAGCCGCAGGCAATAATCACAAGGAAAACAAAACGTCAGAGTCAGAGCGAATCTCATTTTGTCTCGAGGAGCTGGAGTCAAGTCCCACATCTTATTTGAGGATGATAAAAGGAATCCAATCGTTGTATGTCTAATATCTACACTCTACACATGTCTGTATTTACAGAACATATACATAGTCTACAATATGAGAGACTGAGCCACAAACAATAATAATAATTCATAATATTGGAATCTGCATGAAAAGATGGATAAAACTTGGGTCTATGATATCATATGCATGTAATAAAATCTATTTTACTATGTGTGCATTGTGCATATTGCATATGTACGTGTGCGGCGGGCAGCATTCAAGGTTTTTTCCTCGTGGGCCTTGGAAAATCGCAAATATTCCGTATAAAAACATCAAACTTGTTGTATGCTTGTATGTAATGCTGTCCCATCTTTTGTATAAATAAAGCAGAGATACATACAGTCGTAAAGAGGAGAAAAGTCAAAGTGGAAAATCAAAATCAAAATACAAGGACACGGTAAAAAGTATCTGGAGACAAGGTAGTTAAATAAATAAATGATTAAAAAGTATGTGCACCAAGTCTAGTCTCCTCTCCGAACCTCTATATATTCTTATTCTTATTTTTATTCTGATTCTTATTGCTCTTGAGCAACAATTTTGAATCCCGAGGATATGAATACAACATTATTTTATGTACACTGCATATATGTACGCTGTATGCACGTAATCATAATAATATGTATTACTGCACTTTCTTCGCGTCTGCAAACTTGTTTGCCTTTTTTCCAAAAAAAGCAACGAAAAATGATGGAAAAAATGGAGAGAGAGAGAGAGAGAGAGAGATGACAAAAGTCAGGTTTGTACCCCATATTTTCCCGTTTCTTCCTTTTCCTTACTATATACATTACACAGCACACAGCTTTTCCCCTTTGTTCTCCAACATTTCCATTTCCTGCACCAAAAGAGTCTCGTATCCCGCTCTCAGCTGCCAAAGCACATATTGGCATTGTAAAATGTGTACGTACATACGAACTTTGCTTGCGTATGTATATGGAGGAAATACATTTGTTTAAGGCCGAAACCAAAAAACTAGCATGATAGGGAAAACATGGCACGACGGGCCATTTCTCCCCTCAAAAAAAGGATAATACAAATACAAGTGTGTACATTGTACATTGTACATTGGGCAGGACAAAAAGAAATACATAGATACAGATATAGAAAGTGGTCTTGGCTTATGTATAATGGGGAATCAGAATGAAATTCAGAGGCAATAAATGTCACTGCTCTCTGCTTCACTTTTCTTCGTTTTTAAATAAGTAACTACACTATATATAATATATTTTTATATACATATACATTATACATATACAATATACATACCATGGGGCACGTTTAATGTTAAACTTTTATGTTATGAAAAGGTTCGGAGTGTACACATATGTACATATGTATGTGTGTAAAAAACTTGTAGTTTTGAAACAAAAAGTCAACTTAACTGTGTATATTGTACTCAAAGTTATATAAATACTTATATGTCCGTAAAGAAGAAGGGAAAGGAGTTACTACAACTATTATTATTACCTTGAGCCTTGATGGATGATAAAATATTATGGAGTAAAGATAGTTTATTGTATTACCATCATCTCTGGCTGTAGGATTAACCTTTTCATCTTCACTTGTGTGTGTGTGCCTTTCTCTGCTCTGCTATGCTCTGCTCCATCCCAAGTTTGAAGACGAAGACGAGGAAATAAAAAAACAGATAAATTATATAGAGAGCAGCATTTCTTTTTTTATGGTCGGCCATGCATCAATATTTATTCTCCACCAAACGGACGACTCACAGTATTTATGTATATGTATATTGTACATCACCCATATTATGATAATGAATGGCGAGTATACATACACATGTACACAAAATACAAACATTTCAGAATTATTGCAATATCTTTATACTTGCTACAATTTTATCATTTATATAATGCAATGATATGATATGATATAAAGCATGCTATGAAACCGGGCGTACAAGAAACGGGAAAAGACCTGTGGATATTTTATCTACAACTACATACTATGCAATTTATATACATACAGTACACACATTTACGAGTCTCGGGCCTATTTCAAAAGTCGATAATGTGTGGGAGCTTAAGCGTATTACATACTATATACACGAGACGAACATCTCACGTTTTATTATTGTTGTTAGTGCAAAAACGATGATGCAGGAAAGGGCCGTGCAAAAATCTATCCTAGATCATCTGCAGTCTTGTATTGAGGCACAATGCTTTTCCCTCTATGAGGACAAACTTGTAAATAACTTTTTGAAAAAAACAACTTTGAAATTTTTTTAAATGCTTGATAATATTTTTGTTGTTGTTGTTGTTGCTACAGTGTTATTATTTATTATTGTGTAGGCAAGTACACATCGTAAATCCGGGGCTCGCCTACTTTAAAGGTTACACGGGGAAAGTTTGTTGAAATATAAATATAGGTAAATAGAGTAAGTCGACCCTGTCAAATCAGTTGAACTTATCATCCTTCAATTTTTGCGGATTATTAAACCTCCATACACATGCATAAAGTATACGGTATACACTTACTTATATTTACACAAATGCTTACAGGATTTTTGTATTGGACAAGTAAACGTTTTTTCCATGTGATCTATTTTAGAATCGGAATCCATTTTTAGATTCGGATTTCGTTACTTTGCTTGCCATCGGCAATGGTTTACCGAGTGTGTATTGTGTATGTACATAAGGAGGGTAGGATCTGCTTTGCCGTTGACAATGACGGTAATTCTCCAAGAGGGATTTATTTGACTTTTTCTCGCGTTTCTGCTTTCTACTTTCTTCGTTTTCTCTAGTCCTTCCCTCTCGCTGCTCTTTCTAAGCCTTGCATATAAATATTTTGTATTTTTGTCAGTTGTACGTTATATGTACAATGTACAATGTACATGTACCTACATACGTATACGCTGGCTTGGCAATTCTCCCAACGTTTAGACTGGTTTGGGCTCTCTCTCTCTTTCCTCATCTTTGAATAATGTACAAGGAGGCAGCATATGTGAGATATTGTCATTGTTGACAGTTTTTCTTTATTTTTTCATGCACATATATGGGCCTACGTGTAAGATATGTGTATAAAAATTCTTGTATTTTTTTGCTTCTTTTATACTTTCTCCCTCGTTTTCAAGTTGTTGCACCAAACAATTTGAATACAAAAGTAAAAAAAGGAAGAATTTGAGTATTGTAGTATATATAATAAATACATACACTATAGACTGTAGTTCCTTTACAGCATTATGTATAATAAAGGGACTATACACTATAGAATATCTATTTTTTGTATTGTATTGTATTGTATATGTTTATTATGCACTGTGCAACCTACAGCTCTGCACAACTTTGGACACACTAGTTACTTATCATGCAGGCAAAATCACAACTTGAACTCTGGTAGGAATCGTCAGTGAATGAATTTCCCATAAAACATCCATTTCACGTACATACATATACGTATGTATAGGTATTCGTATTCATGCTGGGTTTTTTTGGATTTTGAACTATTTTGGATTCATATTCATAGTTTTGGTTGATTTATATATATTATACATAGCTGCTTCTGTTGTTGTTGTTGTTGTCGTTGTCCCGGTATTTTTTGTTGCATGATATATTTCCCGTGCACACTTTGAACGGAATCGTGTCAGCATTCATCCTTCCATAATAGCATTAGTATGCACAGTTTGATTTGCCACTCCATTTGTAGATATGTACATCGCACAACCTAAAGTATGTATAGGTATGTGTATATGATGTATGTGCGTGGTAGTTGAACTTGTTTTCGTTTTTTTTTCGTTTATTCCTGCCCGTTTGCCCTTTTTGAGAGCAGAGGTGGATGAAAGTCAACTCTTTTTTGAATTTTTCATCAAACTTCTCCGCACCTCCTCCACCACCTCGTGCATTCTGATCATTTTTAATCCCAATCCCAAAATAACTCATTTTATATACGTATATAGTACATTGCACAATCGGTGTGTAGGTACGGAATTTTTTTTCAAAAGCAAACGCTTCTCTTACATTTCTTTTAAAAAATTTGTATCTTCTCTTTTTTCTAAAGGACTGTTTATTCTGATATAAATACATACTGACATTTAGAAATGGTGCTAAAAGCTGAATTTTATATTCAAAAAGGATTTTGACCGAATTTTTTAAACCTGGATGGTAAATTTTGTCAAGAACTTGTGTAAGCATAAAACATGACGGAGAAACGGGAAGGAAGAAAATACAAGGGAGTTAATGCTAAAACTGAAGAATAACAGTATTTATGTTATACCTCTATTCACGTTGTTTCAGTGTATATTATATAGTATACACAGTCTGTATTTGAAGTTAAAATCGTGGCTTGGAGATAAGACAAAAATTATCATACAATGCTTGTGGAATATGTAGAACAGGAAAAATAAAGATCCAGTGTTTTGCATATACACGCTTTTTCAAGCATATTGTGTCAGCTGTTCACTTGGTTGTTTGCCGAAACCCAAAAGCTGAAACCTAAACTGGGGCAGGATCAGAATACAAAAAAGACAAAAACAAGAGTTTGAGGTAAAAGCTGATACTGTATATTGCATACATACCAGCCAATATGCACACATTGCACACACACCAATATTATTTACTAGATGAATTGAGATAGACGAGCATAAACTGCATCTCCCTCTTGATGAAATTTTGCAAGAATATCTGGATTCTGGAATCTACACAAACATCAACGTATGTGTGTGTGTGACTCCTTTCCGTCTGTGTAAACACTGCGAATATACATATAATGTAGTACACTAAAGATAGTTAACAACAAAGAGTCCAGTTTTAAACATTTGCTCACTTTCTGACGTAAAACACTTGAAGGGATAACAAAAAAGTAGGGACTTTCTTACGTACCCTTTAAAAAATATTTCATCGTTTTTGCTCAAAAGTTGATGAGATTTGGTGTGATTGACTTGATGTGCATCTGG
>JAQIVE010007270.1:0-10625 GCA_034698285.1 Sminthurinus bimaculatus
CACTCACCAAGAGCAACACTTTAGTATGGGTCTTGTTTAAAAGTCATACTCAATGGGTCGGAAGGTTTGCTTCTCAGGTCTCGGTTCCGCTGATGGTTTGGAGCTTGGAGGCTGGAGAGAAACGCGGAGCAAATCTTACAGACAAAAGAAAGAAACCTATAGAAGAGGACGAGCAGCTACTTCCGATATCGATGTACTTTTGTAATTTGTCAATGACTCGACCACATACACAAATATCACATGATGCGGGTATCATAGCAGTATAAACATATAGTAGATATACATACATACATAATACGCTATATACGTAATGTATTCTGTACACTATCAGTTTTGAACAATGCAGCTTGTTCGAGGGTAAAAAAACAGAAGTCGTTTCTCTCCTTTTCATGTCCATCTTATTCCTTGTTCGTATATGTATGTACATTGTACATAGATATCTCATCCACGATAAAAGCCCACACAACCAAACACGAACAAACACTCATTGGCTCAGTCACTCACACTTGGACAAGACATTGGAGAAGAATCGATGCAAAAAACGAATATTTTTATCCTCTCTCTCTTTTATTATCCCTTTGAAATGTCCTGTGAACATCTTTGCTCTTCCCAGGCAAAGTCTGTAAAACACGAGTGACGGATTGAGCAAGTGAGAAAGATAAGTGCCAAAAAGATGACACAAAAATTATATTATACTGTATACAAATATAAGGAACATAATATTTATTATTTATGCATATATGACTGACAATGAAAGAGCCTCTGTTTGATTTTGAAAATGTGCAACTGCACATGAGCTGTCTATCGATACAGATGGAAATTCTTCTTCTTGAGCTGATGATAGGGAAGAAAGTAAAATTGGAATTAGTTCGATTGGAACTGTATGTATTATGTATATAAATAAGAGTGAGAGTATCAAGGATGCGATGTTCTTAAAGGACCTCAGCCTCACTTGCCGGTTGTTGAGGGCGATAAATCAGGCGGAAAGATTGCCCTTATGCCTTATCTCTCCGTCTTGTCTTATGCTATTCGTACATTGTACACTGTATACTATATACGTATCCACATTCAGATAAATGGACATACCCACATGGGCAAAAACACATGTAGTCACTCTTGTTTTATTCCCCTTTGAATTTTTTGTTTGCTTCTCCATTTTCTATGCATTCATGTACATACTCACTTTTCTCTTGTCGTCTTCCTCAACTGTCGTACATCGTACAAGTGTGTAGTGTGTAAACGAAGCCACCAGCAGAACCAACCAGCAAAAGTACAGAACAGAACAGAACAGCCAGTTCCTTTGATTGTCTTTTCATCACGTCTCGCTTCTTCTTCTTCCTACTTCTTTTCCAATCATTATATTATG
The DNA here is from genome assembly GCA_034698285.1 of Sminthurinus bimaculatus. NCBI lineage: Eukaryota > Metazoa > Arthropoda > Collembola > Symphypleona > Katiannidae > Sminthurinus > Sminthurinus bimaculatus. Next base: position 1,367 of record JAQIVE010007270.1, read on the forward strand.
TATTGGCTATCGTCATTATTATATACATATTATCACTATTGCACTTGCACTTGATCATTTCTTCATCATGCTCTGTTTTTTATACGTTCATCCCTTGCAATCTGGATTCTGGATGATGATAATGGTAAAGACAAAGACGAAGAAGAGAACAAGACAAGAGCTCAAAACAAGTATATCAACAATCAAAATCAACAATGACAATTGAAACACATTGCGCCCTGGCTTTATTCATTTATACTGATACATATAATAGCATGTTGGCTGCAGGTATAGAATACATATTTGTTTTAATGTATTACATATAACATGTAAAGAAGAAGATGTCACGTGCAGTGTAGCCAGGGCACGTAGACCAAGTTATTATCGCCTTCAATTCCCCTCTATACTCTATACTCTATAACATACATATCCCTTTGTCAATATGCAAGATGCATCGGCGAGCATCCATGTTAACTTGAATTTCGAACATCATCAACACCGACAATCTTCATTACGCGCCGAAGAAGAGAAACATTTAAGCGCATCTCAATATATACATATGTATTCTGTACATATATTCTGCTTTCAACTTTTCAACTCAATCACCCCATCTCCTTATTCCTTCCCCAAGATATCAAGTGTCACAAGTCACAAGTGAAAAAGATGGATCACTCCTTTCCTTCAGCTTATCAAGTTTTGTATTCAACTATGTATGTAGTATGTATCATGTATAGATAAGGTACATTGGATTTTTTACACACATTTTTCCATACAATGTTCTTGCAAAAAGGCGGAAAAAACAAAGGCCACTGGCTATTAGTTTAGTTAAAACATAAAACGCTTTTATCAAGTTGAGGCTGAAAATTGTTGAGTAAGATTTGGAACCAATTTTTATGATATGGAAAATGATATTGGGATACGATACAATATTATAATAGATTGACGGGGATGAAAAGGACAAAAGGGCAAAATCAGAGTCAGGTCAGGGTGGATTTTCGGCGTTTAACATTTATATTATTGTTAATACACTTACAATAATACAAGTAGTGTGAAGGGTAAAGAGTGAAGAAGGGAAAGGAGCAAAAGGCAAAAGTATCTGGAATCTGAAGCTGGAGGCTGGAGTTAGCTTATTCTTTATTCTATGGGGACACTCCAGTCACTCCAGCGAGTGAGTGTGGCGAGTGGAAACGTATTAGATGCTGATAAACATAAATAAGTGTGTATGTATATATTATGCAGTATGCAGGGGAGCATTATGGAGAGGACAAATGGAGTCAAATTGATGCATCATATTTTACATGCATAAAATAAATAATGTGATCTGTGATCTTCATCCCCATCATCCTTCCATATCACGAGCCTCTGGTCTCTGGTATCGAAGGCCAAGGATACATATGAAGGGAAAATGGAATCAAGTGGAAACTTGAGCTGGAACTGCAGTTGGATTGTTTGGATTTGGACTTGGACTGGAATGAAGGCATGAAGGCAAAAGGCAAAAGGCATGGAGAATGACATTTCCACCAACACTTTCCTTTCCTCCACAATGTCATCCACAGACGGACAAGTCATTTTCCACAACTCTATGTTAATATTATAATATTATCATGTCATGCATTATAATATAATGTGGATCGAGCCCACAGTTTTGAGCATGCAAAGCAATGTGTGAGTATTCCAGGATCTTTTCCAGTAAGTAAAAATGCAGTCTGCATGCAGATGCAGATTCAGTGCAGTGCAGTGGCACTTGCTGGAAAATCAAATTGATACATCAGAATCTGGAGGAAAATAAATAAATAGATGCGTTCATCAGTCCTTCGCACTTGATGTTTATTTATGCCCCATAAAAAAGGATGGTGCAACAACTCCAGCACATTAAATATCCAACCCAAAATCATAAATGTGTACATGTAAGACACTCTCAGTCAGAAGAGTGTGGCTGAAAGTGAAAATGGACGGCGATCTCTCACACTCATCCCCTCACATACCATTTATACATATGTATATATCAAAATTAGTATCCGTAATAAATAACATTCTAATCACTTTCGTCTCGATCCTCTCACTATTTCTTTTTCTCTCTCCAACATACGACAAATCAAAGTTCCAGACTCCAAAATGAATATCGGAAATATTTATTGTACATTATATACACAAGATACAATGGCTTTGACTGTATCTTCAAGTACCTACAACTTTCATGACATGTTCTCGCGAGCATTAAATTTAAAATTCCATGTAGATACTGAATGCGGAACATAGAAGCTCTTTATAAATAATACATAATATATTGATTATACATACACGTAGAATGCCATTTAAAAATATGTGTCCGGATAATGATTAATGATCTTCTCGTGATAAATCCACAGATTCTTTTTTTGGAAATAAACCAGATACTTTTCCGTCCCCTGCTGACTCTCCTCCTCGGTGTCGTGTCAAACGGCACACAAGGATGACACGACCAGGACCAAAAAAAAAACTTGAGGTTGTCGTTTAAAAAAAGGCATCATACAATACTGTAGATGTACAATGTATGTACAAGCTTTTAAATATTACTCGAGACCAACTATGTATACAAGGACAGTTTCAAGTCCTCCGATTTGTCTTCTATATAGAGAAAATAGACAATCCATAAAGAAGAAAAGCTTTTTTAAATTTTTCTAAAAAGAGGACTCACGTGTCAAGAAAAAACTATACCTATTACCTAGTTTCACTATTATTATTATTATTACGGGGAAAAAGAAGACACCATAATTCATAACTCTCACTTGTCCATGTTGTCACTTTGTTTTGTAGGGAATGAGGGGAACAGGGAATATACAGTATGTATACTGGAGAAAAACAAAAAGTACAGCAATAACGGAGAATGGATTGCTGGAATGACTGGAGAATGTATTGTGGAACTACATACGTATTCGAGAAGGTGAGGACGAGCGAGACAGGACAAGCCAAAGCCAAGCCAAGACAAGACAAGGACAGAGAAAAAATAGAGAAAAAGTGGGAAACAAGAGAGACGAGATAGTTTGAGAAGCAAATACATAGTAAATTACAATAATGATATGTGGTTCATTGGATTATGTACATACACAGTGTGTAAAGTGTACAGTGCATCCGCATGTATTGAGCCTATATTGAATATACATATTTACTACACAGTTATGTACGTAATATAGTATAGTATAGTATGTAGATAGATATATTCTATCGTATTTTGAGACAAAAGCTGAGGCCGAGATCTAAATGAGTAAATGGAGTCCCGCGGAGAAGAGGCAGCTCAAGGCGCCAGCAGCCAGTCCACCGATTTTTATACCGTCCCTTCTCCGCCTCTCCAGCCAGTCTCCACAATCTTGACCCATGCTGACACTCACTCATTCTTTATAATCCACACGTTCCCTTCTTCTTCTGCTGCTTCTTCTTCTTCTCCCTTTTCTTAAACAAACAACAACTTGTATAATATTGTGTACTCGTATATTTGTACGCATAATAATACATAATACTTATAATAATAGTGATATTGTTAGCAAGAGTTGAACGTCAAGTTCCGGACTAAACTTCTTCCTTCTTCTAACTGATATATGCACATTTGTACATGTATGTATTATGTATACACGTGGTTATATGCACTGAATGGTATGGATGGATGGAAGAACGGTAGAAAAAAGAGGCTCATAATAACCACGAGCACCACCATTTACTTCCTAAACAAACATGCGTTTTATTATCATCATCTCTCACTCACTCCTTCATTCTTGGCCTCCTTCCTTTTCCCTTGTCTTTTGGTTCCTTCTTACATTTCCATGTCTCTACATTATACATACAGATACATACATTCTACATGTGTATTGGTCGTGTATCGTGTACAATGAATGTTTCTCCTTTATTATCACCCAGTCAATGTTTTATTCAAAGTGTTGCTCATGGAGAAAGAGAGAAGAGAGAGTATGCATGTATAATACCTACGCACTTTTAAACGTGTATTCTTATGAGTATTATGAGTATAATGTAAAACGAGAGGAAAGCGTATGTATATATGTATGTATGTATATAATATGTGGAAGGCCCCGCCCCTCTGTTAGTACACTTGACGCCAATACTCAATCATTAAATTAACCTTCATGAGTCTCCCTATCTCAACAGACCTGTCACATTTACAAATATTAATTCATACGCTCTCCGTCCCTCTCTTTCTCTCTCTCTCTCTGTATGCTCTGTGTATAATGTATAATATCTATTTCCTGTACATGTGTACCTGTGTGTATACAATCCATGTAAGTACATAATACACACACCGTATCGCATTTCCTATCTTACTGTATCGTATCGTATCGTATCATATCATATAAATGATCGTAATGAGTCTTGAACATTGTTCAATTGTTTTTCTTTCTTTCTTTATTCTGGCTCACCTCCGTCCTCCTCTGCCTTTCCTTCTCCGCTGGCCGTTGGCTCCTTGACTAATTTTAATTAATTTTATTAGCCCTGTCTCCCACTCCGCCTTCCCCTTCAATCTTTTGGGGAATTTCAGGCATTTTTCCATCATCCCTCATTTCTTCACTTTTAGTTTATTTCTACACTTTACACATTATACATCCAATCTTTCCAACTTAAGGAATTTGCTATATGTACGTACAACGTATGTACAACATGAACAGATTTATGTCTCAGGTTGACGTTGACTTTTGACTGTTGAATTTGGAAGCTGAGAGAGGGAGAGAAAGAGAGAGAGTAATTTTAATTACACGAAAAAAATCAAAATAGAAAATACCTCACATACAGACAGACAGACACAGACAGCCTGATAATATTGTCCAAGGACAAGGATGAGAAATGAGAACCAAGATGCATACTCTAATGTGTAAGTGCATGAATAATAATAGAGTATTGCACTGTTTTTGTTGTGGGCTTGTTGGCTTCTTGAAATAATAATGAAAAGCATAGATAACTGATACATAATTGGTATTGACACGAGACAGACAGTTGGAGAATAAACTAGACGAGTTGAGTGAATTGGAAAGGTATATATTATATGTATATGAGAAAGGTAATGGTGAAAAAACGGCGACACTTATCTACACATGTATGAAATGTCATGTACATATATTATGTGTACTATAGTTTCTATGCAATATTGAACGATGTGGGACGACATGGGAAAGGAAACCAGACCAGACTGCCACTGACATCCAAGAATGTGAGGTGTAAGTCGTAAGTGCGAATTATTGGATAAATATCTGTATATGTATGTGTATTATATATTGTATTGTGACTTGTGAGGAATGAGACAATGCTAATTAAGTTTATGCACAGTAAACGTATATTAAAATAGAGAAGACATGATATGTACTATGTACATAGTTATTAGTGCTGGAGGGGAGAGAGCGAGAGAGTGACGACAAGGTGTGTGAAAAATATCGGGGTTTGTCGCCAATTTTTTGCCAGCCATTTAACCACATAAAAATAAAATGAGGAGTAAAGAGAGAGAAAGAGAGAGAGAAAAGACTACAGCACACAATATTCATACTTCATATGCAGATAAATAAAAATGGACAGTGTAAAAAAGGAAGCAGAGAAAATGATGAGGAGCTCTCGCCAACTATTACTAATCATTTTATACATATACTATCATTATCATCATCATTATTATTACCAAATATACCTTTATTTATTGTATTATATACGTTGAGCAATAATAAGTGAGCAAATTATACTCTTGTAAATGCAATAACAATATGAAAAAATCCAGGGAATCATACAGAGACATGCATATTATGTGTATGATATGATATACATATGCTGGAGACTTTATGTAGAATGTAGAATAACACACTTTAACACGGTGGATATGTATACGCGAGAAGTAGAAAAAGAAAGAAAGAGAGAGGAACGTGTTTTGTCTTATGTTTATGGCGTATTCAATCAAATTTCCCATTGCGAGAATGAGAATCCTCGGAGAAAATCCTGGCGCCATGATCTATCAGGCCACCACCACACCTTCCATTAGTTTACAACTCATCTGTCAACACTGGCACACAGGCAAAAGCCAAAGCCAAACCAAAAAGTCAAACCAAAATGCTATGCCATGCTATATACAATATACATACAATGCAATAATAAGTCTATGGGCACTTTTCCATGTGTAAGTACTGACAATGCACAACGATTCCCTCTCCGTTTTACTCTATGTATGTGTAAATATATTGTCTCGCAGTGTATTGTGTACTTTCTATTCTACTATGTACATGCATTTATTATACAGATATTATGACCAATGAATGAGCCTTCGACATTTCATAATAATAATCATAAGCACTTGGAATTTCAAACCGTTTTGTTTTAACTGAGCACTTGGCACTTGGATTTTGGATTTTGACTGTAAAGTGTCCGGTGCTGGCTTCCCTTAATCCTTGCACTATTTTTTATGCTTGTGTAAATAAATAAATAAACTTTTCCCTCATTATTATGATTTCCTTGTAGACCAACGGACGACAAAGTATCTGTACAAGAGGAAGAGCTGGACGATTATTCTTTTCCCTGCTCAATTTTTATACGTGAGGTTTTGAAGCTTCTTGAAAAAATCTTTGAAAGCTCACACTTGTCAATTTGGGAAAAGTCTGAGAGTATAATATTTAAGAAAATCGACATTGGTTTTTTCACCGTGTAATATATATAGTTACAAAGTTTGTTTTTCCTCAAGGTGAGCACAAGCAAGCACAAGTAAAAAGTAAAAAGGTGTATGGAAAAATGGAGAAAAATGGAAGGATAGGAATTGGAAATAGATGAAAATAGATAGATTGTAGACAGATGGATGGATGGATGGATGGATAGTTGATGGCTGTTTTCTTGTAGTTTGATGCCTGATGATGGTGTAAATTGTAAATGGAGAGAGAGAGAAAGATGGATGGTCGAGGCTAATAAAATAGTGTCGGTAGTGAGAGATACGATTAGGGAAATGATAGGTTTTGTGAAATGAACCAAGATGTTCATTCAGGTATTTATTTGTGGTCTCTTATTTTTTCTCCAGCCCTTTCCAGCTTTCTTTCCAGTACATACTATGTACAGGAGAATAAGAACAAGTTGGAGAGGAAGGAGTGAGTGAGTGAGTGTGAGTGCGAGTGAGAAGAGATGAACATCAGGATAATTTTATAGGAGAAAACTATCATATTGCATATCACATCACGGGTATCGCTCATCGCTCATCTCTCTCACACACTCTCTCTCGCTCTCTCCTTGTTCCATATCAAATACAAATATACATTTCATTTTGGTATTTCCTCGTTTCATCTGTTTTTCTGTGGCCGATGTTCAGTCAGGATTGTCCTTTAAATTGTGTCTGGATTCAAAAGGGTTCCATTTTTATGTTGGAGAAAAAGATTGATTTTACAGGATGAGTTGGAATTTTATGGGTCAAACTGAGGCAATCGACCTGGACTGAAAAAGTGGAACAAAAAAAGGAGCAGAAGAAGTTGTACTTGGTTGGTGTAATTTGCTGGTGTTTGTGTGTTTAAAGGAAGGAAAGAGTAAATAGTTAAATAGGAGAAGAAGAAGACGAAGACGAAGAAAAAGAAGAGAATGCCTTGATATAATAATGGTCGGGCAGTTGCCGCGGGGTGAAAAAGCGTCAGCGTCAGCTGATGAATTACGGTTTGGTAATGGAGCGACTATTATGTATCGCTCCTCTTCTCCTCGCATTGTTTGTTTGTTTGTTATGAGGAGATGATACTCATCATTTTCTCTCTCTCTCTCTCTCTGTGAGAAGGTTGATGGTTTGTTGGTTAATGCTAACCTTAAAGTCTACCTGCGGACTTAACGAGGACGGGAAAAACTAACAGTTTTGCCCCGAAAGACCCTTCCACTTCAATCTTCTCATAACTCTTCGCTTCTCTCCTTTTTATTTTTTCTATTCACTTTTTTCACATGCAATGATATTGTATCTTATAACATATAATAAGTATGTACATAATATTATATCTTATACCAGTTTCGGCTATATTATGTATTACATGTACACACTTTTTTCATTGTTATTCCATACAACTTTTTTTCTTCCTTTTTTCAACATTATTATCATTATCAGCATCAGCTCCACTTTTCAACACTAAACACTAAACCTATCCGCTCGTCGTAATTTTATTAACATTACGCTTTGTTCCCCTCCTTTAAATCCATCGCTTCCTTTTTAGGTATATCTGCTCTTAATTTTTATTTTTTATTAATCTTGTTGACATTGGTCGTCTTTTTTCTACAGAATAATTATCAGCAAGGGCAAACATCAAACATGCAAGAATTTTTACTTTACATGACACTCGATCGAAGGCAGTCGATTGAAAAAAATCCTTTGCAAATTTTGCACATAAATACTTCTGACCATCCTCAACAACTTTCCTATTTCTTTTCATGTGTGAAAAACTGATTATGCGAGTGCTTGGAAAATCTCCATAAGAAAAGTTGTGGGGTTTAATTTACTTTGAACTGAACTTTTTGAGCTAGATAGATGCTCCTGTGCAAAATGATAGCCAATTTGGACAGAAGTCATGTTCCCATGCATTTTTATCGATTGGCTGTGGGGTCCTTTGTAACTATTTTTATGATCGTTCAAAGGAATGCAAATCTCAAGGAATTCTCGTTGGAGAAAAAGAGCAGCATAAGAAAAAGAAGAGGAGCGATTAAAATTGTGGTAGAGCCAGGAAGAAAAGATTGAAGATTTAGAACAAGAAGAAGACGAAGAAGCAGAAGAAGGTGAAGGTTTGTTTTTGGTATGCATAAATACACATACACTTTTTGTAGAGTAGGTGTACAGTGCACAGTGTTGTTCTAGTTGATGGTCGTTCACGCCTCCGACTTGGTCGTTGATTGTTGATGGGGTTGATCGTCCATGTAAAAAGAGAACAGAAGGAAGTCTACGAGAAAACTGCTGCTGCTGATGCTGCTGGTGGTTGCTGTTCCTGTAGTTCATGTTGTTCTCGATCTCTTATCTATACAACCCCAACTCGACTGCTCATCTCCAGTAAAAAGTATCTACACTGTGTACACAGAAAGTAGAGTGCAGAGATTTGGATTCATATGAAAAAAGAATGTGGCTGGATTTTTTTTGGTCCAGCAAGGTGCTTCTTCTTCTTCTTGTGGATATTTGAAGGCTGGAAGGTGCCATAAAGAGGATCGCTTTACTGCTCCTCCACGATAATTACTTCCTATATCAGTATACGTTATACATAGCAACTAGCAACTGAGGACGGGTCACAATTACCCTCTCTTTACAGACTGGAGAACACGCCTCTGTACT
>JAQIVE010007271.1:0-10623 GCA_034698285.1 Sminthurinus bimaculatus
ACTACAACCTTGATTTTATCAACTAAAATCCGTTCCAAAAAAGTTGACATCATCAAAAGGGTAATACGATCGAGGTTGAATAAATAAATCACGAAAGGTACCCTTGCGATTATGCGGGAATCGAATTTTTGAATTTGCGTACTTTTCTTGTACAAAGACAAGTTATTTCATACATCAGATAAACTTGCAAAAGTTAAAATTTCACTAAATAGCTGTGTTTCGCGACCCTTGATTTTGTCACCATCATTGACACAGTTGATAAAACCAAGGGGTGACAAGATCGAGGGTGATAAAATCAAGGTTGTACTGTATTCGTATACCCAGCTCACTTTTCACGCGTCCGAGTCCCAACGCTTGGAATGGACAGTTTAAAATAAAATGGAAATCTAATGGGTGTGAAGACGAATTGAATGAGCACAGGAAGAAGCGCGCGAGACGGTTATCGTTGTCGCTACTTGTATAAAAAAACCACTAATTTCCCCAACATATATGAATGTAAATGCGCTTACATACACACAAAGTTCCAGATTGTAGACCGTGTATTTTCAAAATAGATCCTTTTGTTAGTTCTGATCTGCGGTTACGGTCACTCTCATCCACTCAGTTGACTCCGAAGGAAGGAAAAAGCACTTTTTCTGCCTTCTTTCTTCCGTCTCGGAGACCGATTTTCGGACTATAGTTGCCAATATTTTCCGGGCCTTGAGCTGCATATTTTTTCCTCCCTATTGTACACACGCTGCAGATATTCTGTCTCGAAAATCTGGATGCATTGATATTTCTCCTTTTTTGACAAGGCGAAAGTCGTTATGAGACATACATGGGAAAAATTTCAAGGACATTTGAAGGACATTTTCAATAGAGCCTGCAAAAGAGTGACATTCCAGATTCAGTATCCAGCCTTAGCTTTTGAAATGGAAACTTTAGGATCGTTCTGCCACTTTACATTTGAAACTCCTTCATGCGTCATTATTTACTGACTGATTTGCAGCATTTATCGACTCCATTACATGCTACATAATGATATTGTAGGCATATTATGCATACAAATTAAGCATTCCTGGTATCCTGCAGCTACAGTCCACCAAAAGTATCCCGAGTCTTGAGTCTGCCGGAGACGAGCACAAACGACATGCCAAGGAAGTGCAACAGGCTGTGAGGGAACCTGCACAATGATATCCACGATGCGATCAATGTAACTCCTCATGTTCCAAACTCAAAGTTCGTCTCCGCAACGGAGGAATCTGGATAAGTCAGAATATCGTGTTTTGAAGCAGAAGTCGAGATGTTTCATCAGCAATTCAGTCAGTGCCATCCCCCGGAGGGGGAAGAAAAATCCTACATTTAACAAGTAGCTAACAAACTTCATGAACATAAATTCAAAATTAAAGGTCATTCCATTTCCCAGCAGTACAATAGCGATTAGCTCATGGAAAAAAATCGCCATGTTTTTATTTGAGTTTTTAGCTTTTGGTCTTTATTTTGTACCTCATGGATGTCCATTTCACATTTATACCCATAAATATTTTGATAGCATATAGAAGTGGAGATACGGAAAATGCTCTCACAGTAAAAGAATCAGATCGATTGTGAAAATTCCAAGGTCAAAGGTTAAAAGTTACGTACTGTTTATCTTTATATGCCATGCTACTGTATATTACATATATGTATCCCTTTCCTTTTTTAGTCCCAGTTTCTACAATGAACAAGAAGGAAACATCATATGTGGGATTTGCACATACGGCTGGGAAAACAGAAAGCTCGACTGTTATACATAAATTTGTATTATATAGTTTTAGTTTTGCTACGTATGCTTGAATTTGGTTGAGGTTTCGATTGAGCTTTTTGGTGGATAAAAAGCGGAGGAAAATTGATCGTTGGAGTTGGAGAACATTTGAAATTTGAATAGATAGCTGAATGATGACGAGGACGATATGTGTGTGTGAGTTGTTCATGCTCCAAACATTCCTTTATTCTGCCTTGGATTGTGACATGGACATGGAGTAGATTATTATGTATGTAGAAATGGGGACAGAAGAAAGAATGAAAGAACGAAAGAAAGAAAGTAAGCCCAGTGTGCACGGGGAGGAGGGACAAACTAGCAATAAAAGTGTATGAATGGGACCTCCAAATGAAAGCTCTGGGCATAAAATTTGAACTCACATCATGAATAGCACGCTGTAGATTGCACAAGGTATATTAGTGTACATAAAGGTACTGGAAAATCCCCGCATGTATTTCATGTAATATCTACCGATTGGTGCAATGTACGTAATCGAGACGTATGTTCATGTTCGTAAAGCCATAACAAAAGTGAGCTGTATGAGAGGAGAAACATAATGGACATTTTCAAACTGAGATTGTTCGATTTACCCTTTCGCGGAATGTTATGCGAAAGAGTGGTCTGAAAACTTCCTCTCCATCACATCCACGTCCCTGACGGTGTATATTATACTTACGTACATCCATGCACACTCGTACATACATACATACATACATAATATGTCCATATCGAAGAAAAGTCCATATACATAATATTGTGCTAAAATAATGATGATGGACCAAGTGGACTGTGGCGATCGAGGAGGTCATCAAGTAATCAAGTAATTATGTTAATAGTAATCCGGTTCGGTGTAATAATAACATCAGAAGTAGGGTCAAAGAATTTTGCTGCTGCTACATAGGTATACATCTCGGTATTGTGGTTAATGACAATTAAATCACATAGCGCCCTCGCTGTGGCCTTAATGCTCAGTTTCGTAATACGAACTCTGATACTTTGCGGAAACTCCAAAGTTCCACAATAAAATGCGAAAAGTGTACACCACACATATTTCACTTGTCCACTTACGTTTTCTGCTTGTAAAAAATTGACAACACGATGAAGGCAAGTAATAAATTATCATTTATTTTCTTTTCACTCCTCTTATACTTACTTAATTTCAGCAGTTGTTGATTACCTTTCCTTCTCTCTTTCATTTCCATCCTTTCCATTCTTAATTTTTTGATTAATTTAAGGCAATAAAATAGAAATAAAGCCATTTACTTATATACTGATGACGATAAAAAACTATCGGTAGCACTTGACACAAAATTGAAGTTGGCATGAGTTGTACAGCCCCTAGTCAAAATTAGATCATTACATTTTAAAATGCCGAGTTATACATTATCGTAAATTGGTAAGAACTTTGCAAAAGTTTTTATTTCCTGCTGTAGGATTTGTAAAAAAATGTGTACAGATTTCTATAAATACGTACCTATATTTTTATGGAAATAAAGTTTCTGGGCCAAAAAAGAGTAGAAGAAAATATAGAGTAAGCAGCGTGCGTACGGCGGGATTTCGCACAAGTGAAGGGAGATTTGAGCATGAAAATTATTCATGTATTTGCCCTCTATCTATACTTACATGCATGCATTTTCATGCTGTAAATTGAGTACATATCTGATGATATCCACAGATAGCACATGATGACATACCTGGCTTTCCCTCCTCCTTTTCTTCTCTCCAGTGGTACTATAGAATCTGAATCTGAGGGTTTGTGTTTGGTGTTTATACTGCGTAGTGTACGTTCAGTGTGCAGACTATACAGTTAACTCGACATGGAAATGGAAATGGAGCCAAGTGCCTGCGGGAGAAAATATTTTTGGAGAACGTCTAGAGAATGTACTCTTAGAAACATGGAGGGGGAGGGATGAGATGGGCAGAGTGAATTAATTACCTATCGTTTTATTCTACATCTTGCTCCTCCATTACAAATCCCAGCACAGAGCAGAGCTGTCTCTTCTTTTAAATGTATATATGCATGTATGCATACTATACATAGTTATTCCAGGCGCCCGCTGCGCCGTCTTTCCCTCGTAAATTTACATTATACATATAGAGATGTAGCAGGAGAATCTCATTCAGCGTATGTATGCATGTAATACTGATTCTTAATGTTGTAAAGTATTTCGGCATAAATCTCCACGTTCTAAATAGTCATCACCATAATAATTATCATGACGATGATGGTGATGGGATGCACATGAAATACGTATTTCATATATGTCGACACACAGCAGCTCTGTTTTGATACCCAGTTTATCCCACGGTATTGAGCAATTAGAATATGTACACACATTTATGTGTATGCTTTATTTCAACTGTATAATATTTATTACAGTCAATTTAAAGCTGACAGAACGCTGTTCAAATTTTTTGCATCATGAGCCTTGCGTCTGACACTGAGCACACAGTTTTAGCATGAAGCGATTTTGAAAAGGCACTGCTAAATGTGGATTCCATACAACCGTTTGCACTTTCACCATTTTGACAAGAAAGTCTCTTGAGATCTCCACTTTGTTTCTCATATTCTCTATACCGCTTTCTTTGTTGCTCCTTGCTCTCAACCATTCACCAAACCAACAAATCTCTAATACAGTACTTGCTTCTGGAGAAATATTCTTTCTTTTTTTTCTCCACATTCATTTTTTATTTCTCCAGTTCCTCTACTTTGGGAGTCTTTCCTTTCTATTTTCTCAATACAGGTTTCCTACCATGTAAGTATAATAACAGCACTTCCATGTATGCAATTACTTGAGCTGTAAGTCTGCGGCCTCGTTTTTATAACTACACCATGATGCGTAAAAATTTATTGAGAAATTCTTGTTCTGAAAAATTTGCAGAGGATGTTCCTACATTGGAAAATCCGCAAGCCATGTCAATAATTGATATCGGGTGGTGAATACATTTTAGTAAAGACATAGAGAGCACCAGATCTACTGTGTATACGTAAGACGGAGCATGAGGGAAATTCACATCGTCTACGAAAAATTGGGTGAGAATGTGTAGTGAAACGTCAAGGCATGAATTAGTCAACCGACTGAGTGCATATAAGTACATATATATATATAAGTACATATATATATATATATATATATATGTACACAATACCGTTGGGAAAAGGAAGAAGACGAATATTGGAGAGTGAGGAGAAGAAGGCGTAGGGAGAACAAAAATTGTTTTTTCTTCTCGAAAACTAAAACGACCTCAGTAACTTTCAGTCAATCCATCTCCCTCACGTTTACGTACATATACAATATACAAACATACTATATATATATTATATAATATTTTTAATAGATAGATGACCCACTTTTGTGGTTATTTTCACATATCATAACTTTCCCCTCTTTGAATTCAATGGACTAGCCATCACTGCCATTCAAAAGTCCACGCAGATCAGTGAAGAGTCGGGGAGAGAGAAGAGAGGGAGAGAGCCCTATTTGCCTTTTTTCAATGATTTTTTGTTTGGTATACAATGGAGCATCCCACGGAAAACATGTTGCAGTTGTTAAAGTGTTTCTGGGGCGAAGACAGCAAGTAAAAGTGCAAGTTGTCTGCTCATGTTGTCTCACGCGTCGGGCGTCATGTCGACCGACCTACCAGTGAAACGAGGAGGAAGAGGAGGAGAGGACGAGCGAGCGGGTGATGATACGCGAATACTTGCTGCCCTGATTTTCATTCTTTCCCATGGTTATTAATGCTTTTCCTTCGTCTACATATTCAAACTTCCTTCTACTTTTCTCTGCATACGTTCATATGCGTAAAAGTGCGAGCCAAGGTGAATTTATTGTGAAATAGAGACTGGGTTTACTTTTTTCTATGCAGAGTAAGGCCGACAGGTAGATCTGCACATTTTATGGCATTATCTACATTCTACATCCTATTTTATCTATATATGATAATTTCCCTCGTTCTCTGCGTGCGCGTGCATACAGCTAGAGAAATGCGGATGAAGCCAAGATAAATGGGGCTTTTACAAATTCAATTCATTTCTTCCGTCACACACACAATCTCTCTCTCTCTCTCTCTCGTTCGTTCTTTGTGGCTGACGGTGGGGGAAAATCCTTGCAAACTACGAAGACTCTAACCACCGATACAAATAGTTATATTGAGCAAATACCAAAACACATCAAGCAAATAAAGCAAATAAGAATTTAAGCATTACCGACTAACGCCGACATATCGCATGTACATTTTCCTCCACCTTCCATAGAAAACAAATATTACATGCTCTCTTTAATGTTTTTTTTCAGTTTTTATTTTCAATTTAAAATAAACCTGCATATAAAAATTTGTTTTTGTTATTCACTTTGATTTTGCAGTTTCATCGTGCTCATAAAAGTAATACATAACTTTTTCATAAAATTAAGAAGTTTATTTGTTTGTTTGTTTGTGTTGATTTTACTTTCTTGTCAAAACTTCAATTCAGCGCAAGAGTACGGCTTTACATGAAAAAGATATCTAGGCAAAAGTCAAAACTAAGTTGCAAGTTTTTTCCGATTCCATACTAAAGGTTTTCTGTGAAGATCAACAAGGGGATGAGGACGGGAGAGAAGAGGAGGCCTCAGTATAAAATACCTATACTGAGGGATTTTTAAAGAAAAACCACCAAACGCCAAGTTAAAATTCTTGGATTTTATTCGAATTGACAAACGAGAGAGAGAGAAGAGATGGAGCAGAAACAGAATATATCTTTCCTATTCTTGTAGCGCGTGTTTGGTTGTGTACTGTGTACTATCGTAGTTTGTGCAGTCTGTACTTCCATCCCGGCTGTCGCTTCTACTCTGTACAATGGATCTTCGACTGTCTAAATTCTGCCGTGTCTTATGTGGTCGAAAAATAAAGACATTGTCTATAGGCTAACATACCGTACGTACAATTATAGTCTACGGGTATTGAAATTGTGTAATTTCGTTTCCTAAAGAAGTCGGGCAAGGCGCAAAAGCTCGAAATAAAAAACCCACTTTTTTCAAGCAGTCTACCTCCTCATCCTTACTATTATACCGTATGCACTTAAACAGGAATCCACCAGGTTTTAAATTTGAATGTACTATGTGTACAAATAATTTCAAAACTCAAAAAGCATCCAATGATGAGTCCACTAAGCTTACACTAAAACGGGCTTTCAATTACACGCTGAAAAAGTTCTCAAAGTTGAAAACCCAACCGATTCCAACCTATATTTGTACATGGTCCTTAGAAGTTAATAGTGTGCATTTATGTATGCATACATATATGTGCAGGATCCACCAAAATTGTAGGCACTTTGCATGTATGTATTACATAATGTGTATGCTGACTCCTTCCTCCTTCCGCTCATTTTTCTTTGCACAATACATGCATAAATGAATGCATAAACAATAAATAATATACTGACATATAGAGAGGATTCCGTACATGTAATTCGGGTGTTTTTTAAAGCGATGCTACTACAAATGTCTCATTGGATCATCTCTGTTTGCTCCTGTTGTTACAGCATCACTTCTTTTTCCCAATATACTTTCAACTTTTGAATTCCACAGAAATCGGCCCCTCAAGAAAACAGAGATATAAACACACGAGAATGTTTCCCATCCTTATATTGAACAATATAGTTACTAACATTGGTATACAATGAAATATATATTGAAGTCGGTGTGTATGTGTGAGAAAGAGAGAGAGGGGAAAAAAGAAGCTCTAAGCTCAAGTTGCAGCTTAGAGCTTTGAGCCAATATCTCACCCACATTTCCAGAAAGTGAAATAAAGCACGGCATAGAATAAGTTGCATGTGTAGTACATGTGTACTTCATTTTGCATAAGAAGAACTTCTCACCTGCTCAATAGTATTTTCTCTTTCTTTTTCTTTATTTACATCTCTTCAAATTCGTTCTCTGTGACTTCTTGGCTCAAAAATTTGCAGCACACCTCGTTCTGTTTATTATTTATTATCACTCGATACTTGAAACAAAGGTTTTAGGGTAGCGAAGCTGCCATCTAAAAAAGTCATACAAAATTGACTGCTTGTCCACATTTCAATGTCTGGATGGTTTTGCTTGCCATTTATTATGGCGACAAAATGGCAATAATAATTATTATTATTACAAGAATATCATTTCATTTATTATGTTTTGCCTATTGATGGATATTACAGCTCTACACTTAAACAAGTTAATTAAAACGAACACATTCCTTGAAATTTTGAGCTGTTTTAATTGAAGCGATAAAAGGGAAATGAGAGAAAAGTAAAAGAGGACAACGAGCGTCACTCAAGTCATCTGTACAAGTTCACCTTGGAAGAAATTTTACAACATCGTCATAAATACATGGCCAACTTTATTGGGGGATTTTCCGGGTGTACAAATAAACAACGAGTGAGTAAGTTTATTTAGACTTTGGGAGTCAAGGAAAACAAAAGGCACTGGATTTTGGATTGGGTTGCATTGAATTGGCAATTTGAATGGCAGCGAGAAGAAAGAAGCGAGAAACGACGAGAGAGAGAGAGAGAATGGCGATAGGAGATGGAAATGAACTTTTTTATGGATGTTTTGTGTCCCTCTAAAAATAAGTACTAATGGCTATTAAAATCTCCAGTTAAATTTTGACTTTAGTACACTTCTGATTCTGAGAAGTTAAATCAGAACACTCAACGACAATAGTGCTTGAGCTGCTATATACTGTTTTCTCCAATTTTTCTCTCTACTTTTGACAAGCCCCACGAACGACATCACGTCTCAGAAAAGTCGTTAAGTCGCATTAATTACCGCTGCCCTCTTCTCTCTGCCGAGCTATCTTCACTGGGATCTAAATGTAGAAAGGAATTTATCTCTGGACAAAATCGCCACAATGGACTACATCAAATTTACTGACGTCTCCATTTTTGTGGTGACTCTTGAAGTCGTAAGTTCACATACATACAATCAACAATACACATTACATATCATGTTATTATTATTATTATTATTTTGTGCATAATTACAGCTCAAGTTTATAAAATACACAATGCAAAATATATAATACGGCATTTATACAATCGCAATGAGTAGCATGTGTACAGAACAGAAACACGATTCCGCACTTAAATTAGTTAAAAGTTAAAAACGTCAATGAGAACTCCATTAACTGGGCTTTATGGCCCCTGTGCCAAGATATGCACTACACTTCACTCTTATAAATACACAATACCTAAATTAAGATGTGTAATATGCATGGACATTGTGCCTTGACGTATAAGTATATTACATGTAGTTACAATACTTAAACCGGAGAAACCCGAATCTTGTCTAATCAATATTCAAAGTGATTAGTTGGCCAACAAGAAGAAGACATTTAAAAAATTCCATTATCAATTACATACATATTATATACACTATAGTTACACGCAACCAATTATTATTGCAAATATAATCCATAGTCCGCACTGAACTTGAATTAAATTTTGAATTGAGTTCAGAAATTGTTTTAATTGCAGGCGATAGCTGTGGTCTGGCTCGTGCCTTTGACCGTTGTCTTTGGCTTTTTCCTCCTGCTGGCACTCGGCCATCAAGACGAATCTGATCCCTTTTACCCTCCTCATTTGCAGCGTAAGGAATTGTACTTGTAAAAAAGTCCTTGAAACAAGTCAAACAAATCATTGAGTATCTACAATGTACGTGTTTATATTGTTTTTGTAGTTATTGATCCATATTTGATGTGATTTTTCTTTCAGCTTTTATTAATTCCTCCATTCTAATTTCCACCAGCGTATATTCTCTGCACCTGTTTCAGCTAATTGCTGGCCTTTTAATGCTCCACTCGTATAGCTTGGTAATTACCGATTAATTGTTCTCAATAACTCAATAGCTTGGTGATTTATTCTTTATCACGTCAATCATTTATAAAAATTAATAAAAATGTATCTCTTTTCAAATCATATCGTGTAAATGAACAATAAATATTTAGATGAAGGTAAATTTGTGGGGGACGGTGAAAAGTGGTTGGTTTTGGCTTGGGATGTCTGCCCTCACAATCTGTGCATTGTGCTTCCTTCTTATCAAGACTGTGGTGGACTACGAGAGCAACTCCTGGTTCTTGTCCATCCTCCTTCCCTTCCTCCTACAAAAGGTCGTCACCAGTGGTTTTGTCCTCCGCTTCAATGTCAGTGCTTGTTTCTACGCCTTCTCATTCCCAGAACAATAACAAAGTGCGACGTGTCACGAGTTAAAATGAATATTAAAATGGTCCCAGGTTGATGTTGTCCAAAAACAACCCTTTATCATTGTTTCTTGAGGAGTGGTGGGAGCGAAAAGAATGGCGGAGAGAAATCCATCTGTGAGGGGTCGCGGGAGGCAACAACCGCCTGAGAGAGGACTCAAGTGAAAACAAGTGCGAGGCGAAATTCTAGATGGAAGGCGAGTTTCGCAAACTCACACTCGGTTTCTTGCCAATAGAGTTCAATGTGCTTGTTACTATTATTACTATATTATACCTATGATAAACGTTACTTAATGTTTTCTCGGAACTCTTAATGTTTGTAAAGTGAAACCTAAATTCATCATGTTGTGTATTGCACAGATGTGTGTTAAATTATTATATTATGGTCCTTCTTGCATAGCGATTTATTTAGCTCGGAACAAGTTTTAATTTGAGTTGCATTTTTTTACAAAAATCGATGCAATAAATATCAGAGAATCAATAAATACATACAGTTTAATTATTTTCCACGACAGGTATGCAGTATACAGGGATACATGTGACAATAACAATGAAAGTGCAGTGTGCAGTGACAATGACAGCGGAACGTCCCTTCTCCTTTTGTTTGTTTGCTGATTGTTGAGGTGAGGGAA
>JAQIVE010007272.1:0-10623 GCA_034698285.1 Sminthurinus bimaculatus
ATAACTTAAATACTGGAATAATCATATAGTGGTTGGTAATCCGTGTGAAAGAGCTCAAGTCTGTCCACACTTTTACCCTGCTCGCTTGCCTGTTTTGTTTAACGCAGCAAGGCTTCGATCTATGTTGATCGTTATTCACAACGCCGTTTTGCCTTTGTAATAAAATCGTTTTGTTGTTGAAATAAAAGGATATTGCACAATGTACATACATACATACATACATATTATTTTGTATTTATTTTGGTTATTCCAAAAAACTCATTAAAATCCGGCCGCGGGGAGTTAAACTTGCAAAATAATGACAAGAGCTCATTTTCCCTTCGTTTATGTGCGTATGTATGTCATCATTATTTTATACGTCATCGTCATGTTTTTCGACAGCATAGCAGTAATTTTCATTTTGGGGCCTAAATTTTGATTTCCTTTGGTAAACACCATTGCTAAATACGTTTATTATGTATTTATTATACGTAGAAACACATGTGTGAAAAATAGACTAATTCGGATTAATTTAAAAGTTCTAAATTGTACATGTACATTTACTCTGAAAGAAAGCAAAAATGCGTCGAAAAAATGAGAGAGAGCAAGATGTGACAGGGTTCGCCCTGTGATAATCTCCTTTTTGTGTTGATTTGAAAGGTAAAAGCCAGACAACTTTGGTAATTTTCTGTCATGACCAAGGATAACAAGAATTCACGACAGGACTTCATCTTTCCGCAATACAAATACATGAAGCATATTATGTGCGTGTGTATGTATATGTATAGCTTGTCCGTCATTCCTTTGACGGACGCTTTATTACTTGTTAATATCAATATGTAATGAGTCAAAAGGGGAACGAAATTGCAGAGGAAAAGAAATGGCTTTAGCTTTCTTTCTTTTTTTCTTTTTATTCCTTCTTTTGCTCGTCTCTCTCTCTCTCTCTTGATAATGTTGTGATGATGGCAAAGCAGCAAAATAAATTTGATTAGTGTTGCCATATATTGGATGGATTCCGGCGATGAATGAAGGCAAAAGCCGAGTTGATCCTCGCAAGGTTTCTCTTTATATCTTTCTCTTTCTCTCTCTCTCTCTCTCTCTTTCGTGTTTTCTTTTCATCAAGGACAAAAACCTGGGATAAACCTCACGCATGTACAATGTACACGTGTGCATACTACATTCATTCATTTATCTCATCCGATCCTCCCCAAATATGATGAAAATGTGGGTGCAGACCAAAGATACATTCATCTGAGCAGATCTAGCAGGTTGCTACATTTTTCCCCCGCTCAAGAAAACCAACAAAGTCAAGAGGCAAAGTTGTAGAAAAATTTATATAACGAGTCAGCACAAATATTGTCCGAATTTTGGAGGCACGGATGACAATTATTTAACTAAGGAATTAAGAACTGGCTTAAATTTCAACTAAATGTTAAGTTAAATTCTGGCAATAATTTTGTCAAGCAGATGGAGAACCAAGGATGATTTAGAATTTAACACAATGTATGTAAATCGTTAGTGTCTATCCCTCCATCTAAATGTATGTATATTGTATATGTCTCGGAGTAAAGGGCTGAACGATGTAAAAAACGTCGCACATTGTGTAATAATAACGATGCTGCCGAATAATCGAGACAAGCAGGAGGAGGGGGAGTAGGATGTGCAAAAGGCGGTGAGGGAGGATGAAAAATACGAGGTGTGACTTGGATGGGATCTTACATATGTTTTCACCCCAACTTGATCTCTTTCTGTGTAATAAAGACGCATAAAGGAGAGAAGAGGACAAGCACACAGCAAAATATCCTCCTATCGAGGCCATATATCTGGATCAAGAAGGGACGAGCACACAACTACATAAAAGGAAAAACGACGACTGTAAATGTGTGTGTACAGTGTACAGTGTACAATGTACAAAGCTGGAGTTGAAACTTCAGTAGAAGTAACTATAGAATAGAAGCTGGAGCTGAAAAAAAAACTCAAACTGGAACTGCACAGGAGCTCAACTCAACTGCCGCTTTCACTTTAGTGTACCTTTCCCTGAGGAATTCACCCTCCTGGATGAATTCATGGAGCTTGGCTACAAAAGCAACAAAATACACTCACGACTTGCATTCCCATTCCAAAAGAATGACAAACACAAACTGGAATGCAAACACTCATCCGTTTACTCGACTCGACCAGCCCTCTCCCCATGTTTTTTGTCCCTGAACTCTTCTTGACTTTTATCCAGGGTTTTTTCTTCTATTGTCCTAAAATAAACAAAACCAAGTCCAAGACTTGGCTCTGCTAAAAAATTTGCAATTTTTGGAAAGGTTTATCCATTTTCCGAGGAAAAGACTTTTACTTTCTCCAGGGATGATGAATATAAAATTTTAATTTAAAAATGAAATTTACTTAACCTTTTTTCCAGATGAAATAATGAGCAAAATTCGAGGCACACATACATACATACATAAAACGAGTAGATTTACGAGTTTTGAAGAGCCTCGTGTTTAGATTATGTGGTGACTGAAGCATCATTTCCTGGAAAATCTGAGCGTGTCAAAGATGAAAATTTAGATTAAGATGGAGTTGGAGAAAGATGTGAAATGTTTGACAATTTCTGGGAAATGAAGATTGCTGAGTTGACATGACATTTCTCCAGACTCTATTGGAGAAAACCCATCATGTATTTTGTTTGGAGTCGTGCATTTTGAATTCCAGAGTATTGAAAATTTATTCCATAAGATACGTGCATGTACATATATGCATGTACTATGTAAGGATGAAGAAATATCTAGAGCTGCAAAGTGCGGAATGCCTCAAGTCAAAATTTCAAGCTTGATTCCATTTATTCTCATGAGTCTTAGGACGAGTTCTCCCGCAAGCTCACGCAGCACCAAAGCTCTTGGGGAGATCTTGATTTCGATTTTGATATACATATAAAGAGAAAGATAGGAGATAAGAGGTACGAGATCGGAGACAGGGAATGATTTGCATACGTGAGGAATCGGAGGCAGGCAATAAGGCGATAAGCCTAATTAAAATTCATGAGATGATTCCTCTTTGAACCTGTCAAATTTCCATAGTACCGAATATACTGATACATACATTTATGTACATTCATGTTTGCAGTCCATCGTCATGACAACCTCTATGTACGTATCACCATGACATGTTCACGTCCCACAAAATCACATTGCCAAAGTTCGAAAGGTTCCTGTTTCATATCATATCATAGAACTAGTGATGTCACATGTCAAGACTAATCCAGGGGTTTAACATTGAAGGGTGTAAAAGAATGTTTGTTTTAGAAACGTTGGTAATAAGCTAGTTGTGAAGTGCTAAAAGTATTTTCTGTTTATTTTTTATTTTACATTTTACAGATTTCTAAAAATCACACAAAAAATGTAGTAGAACCAAGTGGGTACAAGACAAAAAAGGTCAAAAGCAACAATGATTTCAATCAAATTATAATTAGAAAAATTCTTCGTGATTTTCTCTTTGAGCTTAAAGCAAGGGTTAAACTATTCGAGAGGAAGCTCAAGTTTTGGATCGTTAGTCCAAATAGCCAATTAAATCATAATTCAATAGCAGATTTTTTACAAAATGCGATAATTTTCTAATAAACTTCATCTTATATCGCATTCTCATCTAGTACATAAATACTCATAAATATACGTACTTTTATACTTGTGTCTGAACTTTGACGCTCTCTAAAAGGTCTTAATTGTCAAGTTTCGCTGGAAAAGTTTCCAGCCAAGAAAAAACAAGATGGACAAAAAACTTTCCCGGGCAAGTAAAACGACAATGATGGCTCTAAAAAAATTCGCCGTTCCAAATTCAAGTGGCAAAACTAGGCGAAAATTTTGTGATAGTTTCTCTATGAAAGTAACGATTATAATTGTAATGCAAATCAAAGTTTAAAAGGCGGACATAACTAAAAGCTTTTTAGCTAGAGCATCTCAGATAATTATATATGATAGCTTTGAATGTACGAAAAGTGTCCAAGATGTTAAAAAAGGTATAAAATGGCCTCCTACGCAACAACGTTAGAAAATTTTGGTATGCTGTCTCTACAGATCTAAATTATACGGATTTATAAGTTTTTCAGCAGTCCTATATTTTGCTTGCATGCGTATGCGACGTGAACATCCGGAGTATGAGGAATAATATGAATATGAGCAATAATATCTATAAATTATACATATATATATAGACGTCTGATTGTAGGTTTTGTTAACTTGTTCCTGGTCGTCTGACAGAGTCTTTATTATGACAGGAATTTATGTCATTTACTTGTGAGAGATTGGATGAGCTGACAATAAGATTTGGAAACTTTTCCCCATTTTCCCACATCACAAAGTTACTGTTCACTGTCTCAATTCTATGTGTAGGTATATGAAATATGTATGCATATATGTATGTATCAAGTCGACAGAGAGAAAGAGTCAAGTAAAAGCAAAAGAGGAGAAAGGGAAGGGAAAAGTCAGAGCAGAGCCAAACTAAAATCTCAAGTGAAATTTAATGTCAAACACAAACTTGAGCCCCCCGATGAGAGCGAAATGAGAATTCTGCTGGGAAAAGGATTTCACTTCTTTTTTCCCGAATATTTAAATCAGGTCTTTTCCCCACACCTCCAACGGCGATGAGTCTCTCTATGTGTATAAACTATGTCTACATCTTCTACATACATGTATATATGCATCCCATTCCTCATTTCCCATTATATAACTATGTACATTTTATACATACACCAATGGCACTAAATGGCATCAAACCAAAAACTACAGCTGAAATCCTCATGTGGAATACATTATACTACATTATACAATATCATCATATTTCGTACCATCGCTTCATACTTTCGAAACTGAATTTGCATTTATTTATTTCCACTTTCCACGTTTGTTCCTTCCTCTGCGCAGCTCTTGAACGGGCAGTAAAAATGGAAGGAAAAGTCGAAAATGAGTAAACGGACTCTAAAAAAAGAGTCCGTAAAATACATACATATAAAATTTCACCTTGAAACATTCATACATAATATTGAGTCCCAGTCCTTAATATTTAATGTATGTAGTTGGAGAGCAAAAAATGAAGGAAAGGAAAGAAAAATGAGCTACTTGAGGCAATTAGACTGCTGGCTATTTTTTCCGTTCTTCTTGTATCTCCTTGTCAACTGAATTTTCTCCGGTTGCTCCCTTTTCCTTTGCATTTCCGTCTATCTACATACATACACACACAGGCGGATGATTTCCCTGGCCACATGACAAACGAAACAAGTATATTGTACACGTACAGATATACATAAAATACACACAGTATTGTACAACTTGTTTCCTCCTCGTATGTATACTTTGTGACAAAGAAAGGAGAGCAAAGAGAGTCTGTGTCAAGTTTCCTTTATCCTGGGAAGCGAACCATGAAAGTCAAGTGTGAAGCTCAAAGGCTTTCGCTGACGTTTAACCCGCAAAAATGTGAACAATGGGGAAAGATTCTTGTTTCACTCCCTTCTCTTCTCCCTCTGTGGGTGTGTCTCTCTCTTTCTCTCTCTCTCGCTCTCTTTCTCTCTATTTGGGATCCGCGGAACAAACCAAATCTCTTTGTAATCTTACCCAACTCGCTGTCATTCTCATTCTGGCTCTCTTATTCCCATCCTCATTCGGATCCCCTTTCTCTCTCTCTCTTCTCCAGCTATTTACCCATCACTAGTACAATTCAAATTGTATCCAGATACAATAGTGTACATGGTACAACCAACTTTGGAATTTTAAGTGGCTTTTATGCATACATATAAACTGACAAACCAAACCGAGCCAACCCACCCCTCATCTTGTTGTTGTACTGATGTTGATGTGGATGGAAACTTGAACCTCAAACCAATTTACAATTAATGCAATCGCTCCGACATGCCCTCAACCCTCAATTCTTGAAAAACCCTCATGTCTCCCAGTCCCATTCCATGTGTGTATAAGTATAGCAAGCATCAAATTTCAAATGTAAAGTTGTGGAATAGCTCTTTAAAAAAATAACAAAGACAAAGGATCCTTAACCTCATTTGTATGCATGTATGCATACATTTTTTCTACAAAGCTCGTTTGTTTTTTACATTAATTAGTTTGTGACTCCTTCTCTGCAGAAATTCAAAGAAAATGTTAGCCTACGCAATATGCTATTTGCTTCAATGGCGAGAGATTAGGATGTTCCATCAAATTTGAACGTCAGTTTTTGTACAGAAAAATTGTGAATTTTATGGAAACGGATAACTCAAGCTGACAAATAAGGGGTAATCCGCATGTTGAAAGCTCCTTTCATTTTCTTCAGGGGAAAGTTAGTTTGAGTTTACACGGAGAAAATCCATCCATGGAAACCTCTATGGATCCGAGATCCGACCAATTGGCTTTTCACACACACACACAAAAGTATGTATATGAACATACAATGGTCAATGGGATTTGAGTTAAATCAGCCATAAGTGAAGGGATCAAGAGTCTCCTTTCAACCTGACCAACGACCAGCAACGAGGAGCCCAGATATAAAGAATCTTTATAGTTAGATCATGGATAGATAGCCAACTCTTGGAAGAAGAGCAAATCAACTGACCCATCACATCACCACCACCACCACTAGACAACACCACTATACAACAGCTCGGCTCAGCTCAGCTCAACACGGTACACACCACATCACTTCACATCAGATCACATCACATCACCACCATCCGCGTTAGGAGTTGGTCGAGTAGTACGGACCAGAAAGTTAGCCAAGTTTTTCAGGATAATACCACAAGATTCGTTCTTCTTCTCCGATTCTCCCAATTCTTCCCTTTTTGATGAGGGGTAACTAAGGAGAAAAGTGGAAGTGAGGAGACGAAGAAAAAATACACACATACATAAATGGAGAAGCAGCTCCTTTCTTCTTCATTCATACCATACCGTTATCAGCATGCATAATACACACATGTGTACAGTGTACACATTACAAATGCTTATTAATGATTATGTATGGGTAACTGGAGGGTATATCCTCGTATGTATTCCTAGAGTATGTATATTGCATATACATTATACATATGTATGTACGGTATTCTGAGAAAGGAGCGACACACGTGTCGTTGGGAACACTAAAACTCCTTTCGTGTCTCCAGTCATAATCGTGTCCGTAATACATACATACATACATCCATACATTTATACTCAAGGTATAGGAGTATTTTTCTATCTCGTCGGACGTCTAACCTCTGGCAACTCATTTCCAAATGTATTTTTGCTCAGAAAATGAGACACGCAGTCCCTAATTTATACACACGTGTGTTATTGTATATGGTGTATAATATGAAGTCGTCTATACATACACAAGGCACATAAGGCAGTATGTCCTGTATGTTCAAATTCATATCTAGTTATACCTATATACATATATTATATGCCAGGGGAAAGATGTAGAAGAAAAGGGAAATAAATATGCAATTTTTATCTCATTCATTTCACCCCCTTGGGCAAGAAGAAAAAAAGCTGGAGATTCAACCAGAACCACACGGAGAGCGAGAGAACGAAGAACGGAATCATCATTTCCCCTTTAATTCTCCACCATTTGAATAAAAATGAGAAAAAATGTCAAGATATAACTTTCTCTGTGCATTTTCAGTAACGGTAAAGATTCCAGAGATCTTGACATCGTCGACCCAATCAGGGATTTAAAAGTAGGGCTGTATCTATATGTAGATATGTACATATGTGAGTTGCTATGGCACGTGGAGGGACTAAACCTACTTTTGCTTTTCTATATATTGGAACTTTTATCTCTCTTTTCATTGTCAAGGAGACGAATGAACCAAAACTTTAGCGTTTCCTTGACTCTTGATACTTTAAAGTTAAAAGTATTTTAATTTTTGCAGCCTTCTTTTTTTAAAGGTCATTAACGGTTTAACTGCACTTTTAAAATCCATTTTTTACTGTAGGTTCTTGTACTTTTTTTAAACGACAAATACAACAAATTTTGTATTCACTTTACTATAAACTTTTAAAAATTAAACGTAAAATTAGGACTGTAGTCCTTGAACTTAAAATTTAATACTTTTCACATAGACTATGCTGGTTGAAATAGAATGATGAAAGCAAGGAGTGATATGGATGTGAAAAAATATCTACTGACCATTTGACTATTTATTCAGGGATTTTCTGCATTCTATCAATCGACTTTGTCTCCACACAATTTTTTTCTAAAAGGAGTCGACTTGTTATAGTACAATTTAAGAATCGAATAGGAGTCCTCAAATTGCACATAAGTCACCGTTTTTTGGTCATGACGTGAAATGGTCGTCTAAGTATGTAAAACTCTGGACAAAATACAAGAAAAAGAAAGGTGTGTACTTACTGGATACTTCGTTAATGTAGGGTCCGACACGATGGTTCCAATATTCCCGCAGCGACCCAAAATTCTGAAGCCCGAATCGATTAATTTTGTCGGCCGTTTTGAACAACTTGACACAGACAACGAGGTACAAATAAATTTTTTTTATAGGGCTCCTTCCTATATTAACAACTTTCTTGTGGAATGTTCCCTTCCTTTTCACTGCTGTTGTCGTATTCACAATACAAATAACCAGTTAAAATATATACATTCAACTCCAAAAGTTATTTCGACCTTCAGCTCTTGGAATTTTTAAAATTAATCTTATATTTTTATGATTCCTTTTCTTCTTCCACGACAGATCAGATCACAGGTAAATTTCGAAGAGTATTCTTCTTCGCCCTTTTAATTTATCTTTTTATTTATGTAATAGCTTTCCTTTATTTAAATCACAGGTAGTTAAATCATTTGATTGAATTTAAATATTTTCTTGCCGTTTCTTCTTCCCAACAAATTGATTGATTGATTGACTGGCAGATTATAGATTAAAATATGTAATATAATATATTTTCACAAAATAAGACGATATAGCGATGTATAATGTATAATAATAATAATTTAGAGCGAGAGAAAAACCAAGAACAATAATAACAATTTGTCCGAGTAATATACACACAGAGAGCCAATATAATATATAATAATTTTAGTCGTTCTCCCTTGTCGTCTTCTTCTTGTTCCTCCTCTCCGGGATAACAGTAATCGTTATAACAATACCGATATTAGTAATAATAATAACAACAGTAGTAGTATTAGTAGTAGTATTAGTAGTAAATGGTAACGGTAGAGATGTGAGTCTCGGACTAACGTTGATAATAATATTACATTTAGATGTAGTCAAGTAGTTGCAGTACAAGTACAAGTAGACTCACACTGCTAATAGTAATAATATTCGTATATTATTTGCATGGGACCAGATACACAGAGAGAGAGAGACAGAGAGAGCAAGGAAAATATACAATGTAAAACAGAGAGAAAGAGAGAGAGAGGAGATAGAGAGAGAGAAAGAGAATAGAAAAAGGAGAAACACACAGAGACAGAGAGAGAGAGATGGAGAAACAGGAGAGATGAGAGTGATATGTTACTTATATACAACGGGAGTGGTGTGGTGCGACGGCGAAGAATAGAATAGAATGCAGGCAGGTAGTCTGGTCTGTGGAAATGGGAAGCGAGGAGCCAGTGACCACAATTTGTTGGGAGATAGGCAGCTAGAACTCGGATTTGGAGTTTATTTCTACCCGGGAGGGAGCAGAACCCTCCCGCGCAAGTCTCGAGTCCTCCCTTCAACCCAACAGAATGGTGCTGTTGGTCCTGGGGAAATGGTGCAAGGCGGAGACTCGACAAGTCTCGATATCTTCTATTTCTTTTATTCCTCTTCTACTTGTACTTCTTGTTCTTGTTCTTTGCTTGCTTTTCCTTTCCTTGTGCTTCCCTTATATCTACATTCTACATGTTACATGTCCGAGAAAGTTCAAAAGAAAGTTTGGATAGCCCGGGCAAAACACACAGGCAGAGAAAATAGGAGAGAGTAAAAAGTAGGCACGAGAAACTAGAATAGAATGGAATAACCGAAATGGAAAGGAAAAAGGACCAAAATTTTCAATATTTAGCAACGTGTATATAATGCGAGTATAGTTACTTTCACTCTAAACTTGGCGCTAGCTTCAGCTCTGGCTCTGGCTTTAGCATTGGCTTTGGCTTTGACTTTGGCTTTGGCTTTGACTCGTGATTTGGACGACGAGGACGAAGGACGACGACAACGACAATGTTTTTACAGCTAAAAGTGAATTTGACCTCGTTTTAACATTCGTTCGCTGGCTGCTTGGGTTGGCTTGGTTTGGTTTGCTTTCTTCCTTATTTCAGTGCTCTCGTTCCTTTTCCATTACTCCATTCATTCCTCTCACGGTGCTCCGCTTGCTTTTCGTGAAGATTTTCAAAAGTTGCTAGAAGTATGCATATATACGTACATTATACATAGCCCAAGTAGTATGAAAATTCTACCGTATCCGCCTCCTACTTCTACATTTGAATGGAGCGTGAGCGTGAGAAAGTCAAACTTATGCACGAGTTATACTTACAGGAGAAAGTCTCGGGGATTATGATTTTCTTATGTATGTATGGTTACCGGAAAAGTATTTCTCTGGTAGGTATTGCATAAAAAGGGTTTGGATCTACATCATCTATATGAGTCGTGTTAACGAAGAGCGATTGCCGACTTTGACGTCAAGGATCTCGTCAGCGGAATAGAAAACGCAT
>JAQIVE010007273.1:0-10623 GCA_034698285.1 Sminthurinus bimaculatus
GTGGGCATGTTCCCCTGGAAACAGGAACGAAGTATCCTTTATCGTAGGAATCATTCATATACATATGTATGTATGTAGGGTCGTAATAAGGTGAACGTGTGAATCATTCATACGGATTCAAATTGCATTGTGGAATCGATATACGATTGCTCCACTATCTATCTATATTCATAGGATCGTTTGGCAGTAGTAAAATAAAAGCTATATCATTTGGCTGTAACTTGGATTGTACATACAAGTGAGTCCAGTCAAAGCTACCAAAAAGCTTCACTTGGCTGCAAAAAATACAAGGGAAAAGAATGAAATCGAACCATCAAACATGAGAAAAGAGTTTGGTCTTAAAGTCAAACTGAGTTTTCTCTTTTTCGCTTTGGCGGAAGATCGTTGATCGTATATCGTACGATCCTTCATTTATTTGAGAATCGGAGACTTTCCTACATACATTCAAGACATACAAGTTTCCTCTTCATATAACTGATAACAGTATTCTGTATAAATACTGTATAATATGAGAGCCTGTGTCTATGTATATGACTAATGTTTTTTCTTATATGGTTAGGCCTATGCATTCTGTATGAGTAAGGTTAGATTCTCGAGGCTGTCTCTCTCCATTCGGCCAGACATTGAATCACATTCCGGTTAAAAAGTAGGGAATTGTGTGGAGAGAGAAAGCAAAGAGAAACTATCGATCGTTCCCCTTTTCCTTTACTTTCTTTTCCTTTGCTCTGCTCTGCTCAGCGTATGTACATACATATTCTCTCTTGGTTCGTCGGCGGCCCAGCTTGGAATTTATCTAGTGAGCTTCCTGCCATCGTCGTCGTCGCCGTCGTTCGCTCACTCACTCGGTGCGAAATGTAGTCCAGGGCCAAAGTAGCTCGGAGTTGCCGAATCTTCTCTCCGTCCACATTGAAGCAAATATTATACATGTATGTATATTCATACATCTACATATAAATGAATTTAATGGATACACATAGCTAGATACACATCAGCATATGCAGCATATACACATTATATTCTTCAGTGAATATGAAGAAAAACACTATTCTTTCTCTGTCTGCATCGTGTTTGTGTATATGTATACGCACTCACATCCAGCCTCTTTTTATTTCTCCAGAGCTCTCTCTCTCTATATCTCTCTCTTTTTCTCCCGTGGTTTAAATAAAGCTACTTATTAGAATGCGTGGCCTTCCCATAAGAACCTCCAAACTCTCAACTCGAACCAAGTCCAAATACAACTTTAACGTCAACTTCAGCTCCAAATAGCAAACGCTTTGCCGCTGTTACTTCTTCCCTCTTTTCTACGTGTACTCCATACTCTTTTGTGGGTGTGTGTGTATGTGTGTGTGCATAAACTTATGCAATAAAATGACGTCGTCTTTTATTATGCATGTATGTATGTATACACAGATTAACCGGAGACATGGACAGAGAAACTCTGAAATTCCAGCAAGAGTTCTCCTTTTCCTCCATTCTATTTTACATTCTGCCATGCCACTTCACAGTACAAGGTCTTACATACTGAGGCAGAGCCGTCGTCAGTGTCGTACTTGTGCAAGTGTATCTAAAGCTAGGACTCTGGCTCTGGATCCGGATCTAGAGCTAGAGCTTCAAACTTGTGTGTTCTGGCTTTATGGTAGCCGGCTTTTGTCTGCATATCCCCGCACCGCCTTTAACTCCACTTTCAGCTCCAACTTTACCTCCAACCTCCAGAGCGGAGGTTTAGCTCATCTTCTCTTGATTTTTCTGCGGCTATATGTGTACAGTGTACACTGTACACGCGTGTCTTTTGCTTGTTAGACCTCTCATGCCGCTACAGCTTCTTCTTTTCCCCTCTGTTTGTTGTCATCCTCCTTTTTACATTTCTCCGGTTCTTTTCTTCGTTCTTTTCGGACTTTTGCGGTAATGCCGACAGGGCCCGGATTTTATGCTGTTAACAGATATGTATGTAGTTACTTGCAAGACTCGCGACTCGAGTAAAGACACAAAGCAGAACCTCTTTTTTCTTTTTGTGAACAAGAAAAGATGAAGGTGGAGGGCGGAGGAGGAAAAGAGGGGCTTAGCTTGGTAAAAATAAAAGAGGAGACGAGCAGAGGGAGAAAAAATGTGAGAGGGGGCGAGAGAAAGGAAGAAAAGAATGAAAAGACGTTAAATTTTTGTCTTTTCTTTTCTTCTTTCTCTTTTTTATCGTCTGGTATCCTTGTTTAAGTGTTTGGAGTCGAGTTGGCGAAGGTTTCGGGTTTGTCTTTGGATTGGAGTTTGGATTGAGCTTAGCTGGAGCTGGAAATAATATAAGAGGGAGAAAACACCCCTTGATTTTAAGAGAGATCTGCTATCTGCTATTTGAGAGAGAAAAGAGGGATTGAGCGTATAAAAGCGCATTTCTGCATGGTGCATGCATACATAGTGCAAACTGATGCAGCTAAAATGCAGTTTGACGTGAGTGCAGCATTTATGCAAGAGTTATCAGCGTAAAAGAAAGAATCTCTTCCCTTCACTTTGCATTAAGATGAAGCAGACGAAATGATATAAAATTTAAAGTGCCACGGCAAACCATCATAATCTCGGCTCGCATATAACTCGTAAGTAGTAATTCATGCTGAAGATGAGGAAATAAAAACGAAACGAAACTAAAGGGAGCACAGACAAACTATGTATACGGTATGGATGAAATTCATATTTTTTCCTTTGCAAATCCTCCTTTTATTTCACTCCTAAATGCGAATGGTTTCCACAGCCAAAAGTGGAGGAAGACAAAGGAGAGGCTGCAGACAAGGTGCAAACGCAGATTATGGTTTATCCCAATGGGGTGCCGACCGCACTCTTCTCTACTCTGCTGTCGCCGACAAGCCAAAGCCAAGTCATGGCCAAATAGAAAGCCAAACCAAGCCAATCTAGTTCAATGCCAATGCAGATGTTATAATATATACACAAAAGTCAGCATACAGTAATAGATACATATGCATGCACATATGCATATTTATTCATCTTTATATTGCTAGTTTCTCCCCCTTTGATAGCATAGGTACACTTATAATTTTTTATTAGTGCAATGTATGTAATGCACCGTTTTCCTTGCCCGGTAATTTTACTACTGCTGCATACTTTCAAGTTGCGCTCCCCGAGTCTGCACCACTTTGACTAAACTGGAACTGTAGAACAATTAGAAAAAATATATTGTGTATGGTATGATGATGTGGATGGCTTTTGGGAAGCTAAACTCTCCAATTTCAATAAGTGGCAATCCCCATTTTTCATCCGAGAGAGAGAGAGAGAGAGAAAGAGAGAGAAAGAGATTCTCCTCCTAATCGTAAGTTTGCCGCTAATGTTATTACTTACATACATGCTATCGTATCCTATCGTATCCTATCCTATCCTACCCTATGGTATGATATAATATGATGTACAGGGGACAATCTACGAGGAAAGTTGTTGGTAGTAAAAAGTGCGTAGCTTGTAGTTGTGTAGATGAAATCCACACAAACACACACACACACAAATCCACATTCTCTCTTCCTCTCTCGTTGAAGGATAAACATATGAGAGGCGGCTACGATTATTGGGCGCCATAAAGTTCGTCCGCACTCTGCCGATTCGATTTGATTCTCTCTTCTTCTTCTTCTTTATACTTTATACAGCCGGTCAGACTGATCGAGCTCTTTACTTCATCTGCGTATGTAGTTGTGTGTGGATGTATAAATGTGTGCGTATAAAACCGTTTTATTACGTCTTATCAACAGAGAGGAGAGTGATGAGGGAGGAAACATGTGTAGTCAGCCTAGAGTTTTGATGTTGCATATAATATATAATATAGTCAAAGCAAAAAGTGTTCCATAACAAAAAGCAGTTGCAAGGGATGGCAGTAGAAGTAGTAGTAGTAGTGGTCGGAGCACAAGTAGTTTTAGTGCAATAATGCAAATGAATAAATGTTTCCGAGAAAATCATATATATTTAGGGCTCTATACTTTAGGTATGAGTAATCAGTAATATCGAGAATCCATCTCAGGAGATAAAGAGAGAGAGAGAGAGAAAAGATAAAACATTTTGTAATATAAAATGAAAAGGGAAATCATTATCACCCGGACGTATAATCGAGAAAATATAATATATTATGGGGAAAATTGGGTAATGCAGTCAGTCTGTTAAATAATATGTGTGTATGTAGTATGTATGATGTATGCATTTATGTGCACCGGCTCTTTGATGAGTCAAAGAGTGGAGCATTTTCAGCATTTCTAAAATTCTCTTCCCCTGTATAATTCCCCATTCAAAATTCAACTCAGCTCGTCTTCATTGAGTTTCATACTTTAGATTATGTATTTTGTACATCAGCATACGCATACATACACCTCAAAAAAGTGATGCATGCTAAGTGTAAAATTTGAAGTGTATTTATTATTTTATTATTGAAGAAGCTTGCGCCTTGGCTTTAGCTCTAGCATTAGCTTCAGCTTTGACTTTGACATTTGTTTGGCTTTTACATATATACTGCTTGGCCATATTGCCTCGTTTTTTCTTCAACTACTTTTTATGCACAGGCCCACTCATCTTTTTTCCATGGATTCAATTCAAATAGACAGATTGCTTTGAGATTCTAGATTATACTCAAAATGCATAACTGAATAGTGCAAGTATGTAGAGCATTGGACGTTGAAGTCTAAAAACTGGAGCTTTTTTCTCCATGGTCGTCATCGTAATTGTAACTGTCAGATGCGTGGAAATTGCATCGTGATGATAGTAGTAGATGCATACTCATAATGTAATGCAATAATGCGTAAAAGCTATAGGAAAAAGTTCAAAAGAGCGTAATGCCCAATATTATTGGGATAAAGGATGGAATAAGTGGGAGAAAGAAAGAAAAAATCCGTCTCCGACTCTCTCTCTCTCTCTCCCTTTCCGCTCTTCTCCTGTATTCACCTTCGTCCTTCACGATGGATCGTATTCTGCGTATACTCCGTACACCTTCTGTTTTGATAAGATCTCTTTCTGATCCATGATTACTAGTTGCCCGTGAGCGATTAGATTATGCACTCGATCGTTTCTCTATTCATTCCTTCATTTTGCTGATGCTGATAGTGATGGCGATGA
Source organism: Sminthurinus bimaculatus (assembly GCA_034698285.1). NCBI lineage: Eukaryota > Metazoa > Arthropoda > Collembola > Symphypleona > Katiannidae > Sminthurinus > Sminthurinus bimaculatus. The sequence continues at coordinate 5,089 of JAQIVE010007273.1, forward strand.
TGATGATGATGATGAATCTGAATCTGCTGATGATGACAATGCTTTGAGATGAGTATGAGGGCCTATAATGTATACATATATACATGCGTGTTTGTACATACGTGTAAGTGTATTATTGCGTATTTTACATGTATGTATATGTATGGTACATGGTACATGGATCAAACTTAAACTCAAACTCCATCTCGATTCTAAATTCATGCTTGCCACTCTCGCACAAAAGATCACAAAGAACAGCGATAACAATAATAATAGTTTACACGCTCATGTTCAATGATCAGCGAGCGAGCAAAAAGGAAAATCAAAAGTAAAATGAAAAGATAGTAGCTGAAGCTGAAACCGAAGCTGACGCTGAAACTGCATTGAAATACTTGAAAATGGATCGAACACTAAAACTGAGGCGTTCAAGTATGTAACAAACACAACTGAACTGAACTGATTGAAAGGAACGAGCAGAACAGGAAAAGTAGTTCAAGTCTGTCCGTCATCATCTCTTTTGTATACGTACATATACAGAAATAAAATCTGTGCCTATATCAAGCAATGGAACTAATTTTCATTGAACTCCAAGCGCGAGATAGTCATCAACTTCAACCATTGAACTAAATCTCACTTTCAGCCGCTCTGTATCATAATAACAGGCTTGTGGGAGTAGAGAGAGAGAGAGAAAGAGAGATGAATGTGATATAATAATAATGCGACTGCAAACTGGTGCAAAAGTAGTGCAAGTGGAGTGATGCAGGCGTCAGGGCAAGATTAAAGAGGGTGACAAAACTCCGTGCGTATACGATTTGTGACCACTGCTGGAAACAAATTTTTTTAACGGTCTAGAACTGACTATAAGGCCCAATAATTGCGCCAAAATTTTAAAACAGTTATGAGCCAAAAATAGTCCGTTGTTATGATTTTTTTTCAAGAATGATTTTCCACACATTCAACGTCAACAAAGATGTTTTTTTTATAAAAAAATATTTTCATACGACATTATTTGATGCCTATCGGGAAATCGGGAACTAGAACTTCCAGGCAATGAAAGTATATAAGTCAAAATTTGTCTTTCGAGAGTTTTCACCCTTCCACAAAGGATTTAGAAAATAATTCAGATTTATGGATTTTTGGCTTTACACAGTTTACCATTAGGGAACGTGAATAGTTAGGTGATGTTTAAGTTGGTTCGTTGGCTGGTGCATTTGAGTGGATGGTACTCGATCGAATCGCATATAGATATACAGCATAGGTACCTATGAATTGTATCGTATAAAGAGAGGAACAGATTTGGAATTAGGAAAATTCTGCTTGACTGACTGTTTCTGTTTCACTGCTGCTGATTTTCATTCTGCAGTGTGCACCGTATATTGAGTATTGGGTTGGTTTGGTTTAGTTTGGTTTGGTGCTAGTCTCTCGTCTTATTTTTCTTTATTCCGCATGCAGGGCTGCATATGTATGTGTGTATTATTATTGTTGTTGGCTCGTTAGCTGGGTGACTGGCTGGTTGGTGTTGGTATTGGTGCTTGCGTTCCCCTTGTGAGAAGGATTAAGGATTTGATGTGTACAAATTCTGTACCAGTATTTTTTCTCCGTATGTCAAGTTCACCTTGTTAAAGTTGAGGCTCTGCTTTGAGCCCTTTCCTTCTCAGTTCTGGATGGGCTTGCATGCATTCAGATGTACATATGTAGCATTTCGATTTTCGATGGATGGATGAAATTCCCTTATCGCATAAATGCAACATGGCAGGATACATTGTACATAGAGTACACACTACACAATACATCTTTATACACATTTTATCCCTCTTGTCTCGTCTCGTTTTGATTTTCTTCCGAATGTTTTGTAGCAGATTGTATTTGGGTGTATGTATTTGTACATACATACTCCAGACTCGGGAAATGGAGGAGGAGGAGAAAGTACATAAGCCGCAGTCAATCTGAGAAGACTCAAGTTGACATCGACTTGCATCCAATGTATCTTTTATGTTGTCCCCACACTGCACATAGGTTTAGAGATGAGTCCAAGTCCTGATTTTATAATATCAATCTCAAGTTGCCAGTCAAGTGACAGATGCATTGTGTCCTCATCCTAAAATTTCCCCCATAAATTCACAATGTTTTTCCTCTCCTCTGTCACCATCTTTATACACTGTCGAACTAAATATATCCTCCTCCCAAATTTTCCAAGAGAAAGCAAAATGTTTTCACATTTCGTTCCGTTTCATTTTATTTCATTGCATAGCGCACCATGGGGAAAAAGTGCACATGAAATGAACAGAAGTGGGAAGTGAATATTGAAGTTGACGCCTAAGCTTACTTCCGGCTTTTATTTCATTTCTTTTCAATATTTTTGCTACAATAAACCATGTAAACCAATAAAATAATTTTATTCAGAGCATAAAACATGCATAATATGAGATATGAGCTTTGTGCACAAAATAGAATAATCCTCTACTCATTGGGCTAGGCCAAAATTTGAAACTTGAAAGTATGACAACTGCAATAATGACATTAATAAAAGTCAAGTGGAATCAACGGTGCAATAATTTATACTCAGATCTCTCTGCATTACTTTGTACTTTGTACAAAAAGAGCAATAAAACATTCACGTTGAGCTTTGAGGACGATTTGGGTTAGAACTCAGGCTTGCGATGGGTAAATGCCCTCGTTAATAATGAATTTTAACACGATCAAAATTCAAAACGAAAACGAATGACGTGGCTAAATACTCGACTGTCTACGTTGTATGACACGGTATGTTATGCCAATACGAGTACAGTACTGTACACTGTACAGCTTGGTGTTGTATGCTCAACTGCTCACTTTTCATTGGAATCTAGATAACTTGACGCTCGACCAGATTTGATGAATTCTTCGTGCCCGCAATTCATAATGGATAATAATTAATAATGAGCAAATCGATCAGTGACTCTTTACTCTATAAAGGGATAAAGGATTTTATTGGCGTGGCTTCAAACTTCAATTTTCAATTGTCTTGATACATATTGTAGCGCATGCATAGCAGCATTCGATCCCATCCCATTCCAACCCATATATTTCATATTCCACACTAAATGTCTTCAATATGGAAATGCCATCGTGGCCATCAAGGAGAAAGAGCAAGTGGCATGGTGTGGTGCAAGTGCAAGTACACGCACAAGCACAAGTGGAAGTTGACGTTGAATTCGAATTCGACGTGGAGGACAGTGACAGTTGCCTGTCACAAGTCTTCCTTTGATTGTGTAGGCAAGCAGGCGGGAGATTAGGTTGAGTTGAAGTTTCGATTATTAGATTAGATCAGTTGCTGAAAGTTTCTCATTTGGATGAAGAAGAAGAAGAACCATCATCGACGGGAGGAGAAAGACAGAGAGAGCGAGAGAGAGAATGAGAGAGAGAAAATGAGGGAAGACGACGACCGAGGGGAGTGCTGAATGCTGTGGTGATGATACTAAGTGAAGACCTTTTCAAGACTTTCAAATTAGATTTCTGAGGGTAGACACTATAGACAAGTAGACACACACACGAGAGTGAGAGAATAAAATAGAATGATACGGCATAGAATGAAGAGAGAGAGAGAGAGAAAGAAAGAGAGGACGGGGAGAGAGTGGCATAAAATTTTCTACAGGCCAGTCCCTTCACATTCTCGTCAATTCTCAATCCTCTTCTCTCCTTTTCATCCATGGACGATCTACCAGCATATACAGCTCTACACTTTACACTTATCGACTTATTACAGAATGCACCACGCACATACATAGATATGTATGCCTGTAACAAAATATGGCGTTATGTAAAGCTTGTAAGTGTACAGTGAGCGTGGACTATAGGTTACAGCCAATTTCCCCTTTTTTTTGTTGATTTTTGTACACAAAATTTTAAACCTAGCCAATTTTATTGTATTATAATACCAAAAAGTAAAATCGGAATTTGCAAGTAATATTTGATGTAAAAGTACTTCAATATTCAACATTACTCAAGATAATGCTGAAACTATGGACAGAGGTCATGTTTCAAGTGGAACTCACTGTACGTAGGAAAATTCATGGAAAAGTCAAGTCAAGAGGGCGAAAGTATCCATCGCAAATGCACTTATTTAGACAATTATACGATGAACTGCTCAATTCTCAAAATAAATGCTTGAAAAACTTTGTGTCGTCTCGTGTAAACTATTTATGCACTGTATTATCCGTCCTCTCCCACTCTTTAAATTGTTCCTGTTCCTTTACTAAAGGGTCTGTTTGACAGGCATCTAACACCATGTTTTATCCAAGAGGACCCTCACTTGATGAGTTTCATTCCAACCAACCAACCAAACTTACATACATACATACATACAGAAAACGTCCATGTCTGTGCTTTTGACTCTTCTTCTTCGTCTCCGCCCCTGTCTCATGCAAAGTCCTGGATCTCAAACTTTTTCCGCAAGTTTTCTGCTAAACTACACAGTTAAACAGTTGTGACATCCCAAAATGAGTGTGGATCAGTTGCTCCTTTCTAATTTGCTCTCTCTCTCTCCATCTCTCTTCGTCTTTATCTTTTATCCTCATTTATAAAACAATCCCTTCATCAAGATAATAATAACGTTATTATTAACTCCCTAAATTTCCATCCAAATCTCATCACTGTCCTCACTTCATCACCTCGCAACACAAGCCATCAGCCAGAAAGTTTCAATATAACAGTACAGTTATCTGTATTTTGTCGAGTTCATTCCGATATTCGTTATTACTATGTATTATTATTATTGACTCGAAGCTTAAGCCTTAATTCATGAGGAAAGTTTCAAGTAGAAATTTTAAATTATTGAGCATAATCTCTAAAATAGGGCTTTTAAACCCCCTGCATTATGTTGCAAATATTTATAAAGTTTTAAATTTTGCAGCCTGCCCGCAAAGAATAGTATAACATAATGATGATGATAATGATAGAGGAGTAACAATAAGAGCGATAATGATTTGATCAAAATGATGATAACAAGTTTCCTGCATTTATTTAAAATTTAAACTAATATTATATTGTTCAAAAGGCTGAGAGGTGATAAAATGTGTAGACAGTGCTAACTTTACATATTATTCTGGTTCGAAACCCCATTAAAGTTTTGAAGACGAGTCATGTTTTCAATTCATCCATATGTATCAGTATGTAGGTATGACATGGAATCCATGACATGTGCATGGTAAAAATTTGCTATAAAAATCAGTGTAATTTAAAAACAAGCAGCCATGACTTGCACGACTGATTACCGTTAAAATTCCACACCCAAGGGAAAAAAACAGCAAAACGTTGTGCGTTCAATATGCACACAACATACAAATATTGTGCATCTGTAATCTGTATGTGTGAAATAAGGAAAATAAAATTCGAACAGTCATCATGAGAAAAACCACCAACCAGACCAACCAGTAAAGTTCTAACCAGACCCGAGTACGAAGTCGAGTATACAATATAAATTACAATAGAATACGGATCATCGTCGTAGTCGTCGTCGTCATCACCATTATTATTATTAACATGATTGTGTACACAGATGGATAGTCTGTGTCGTTG
>JAQIVE010007274.1:0-10621 GCA_034698285.1 Sminthurinus bimaculatus
ATACGCGTCGGAAAATCGAGCGTCCGCTCGATTTTCCGACTTTGGGGCAGCATGAGATACGTCGGATAATCGAGCTTTTACTGTACTAACAGACCCCCGATTTTAAGATTTCTTATGATCGGGGGTTCTTTGAATCGAGGTTCTACTGTATTAACAAGTAACATGAATTATGAATTAAAATTTGTGCATTAAATATTTTTACTAAAGATAACCACGGTTATTATAGTTCCATATTTAATTGTGAATTGTAGAAACCCGTACAAAAAGGAATCATCTGTCGTTCAGGGTTCAGAGGTAAGTAAAATTATTTCGATTTTTCGAATATTTACTATTTACGCAATAATTACAAAATATCAAATAGCTAAATACAAAAACCAAAATATCTAAACATGTTGCCTATTCTAATTTTTGCAAGTCCGAAACTTAATATTAATTATTAATACTAGTAAAAATGTAATCTTTATAATACATCTCGTCTTTATTTAAGAAAATGCCGGTCGCTAAACGACAGAAACATTCTGATGAAAGTGGGGGAAATTTTTGTCCGTCACCAAAATGGGAATCTCCATCCGCCGCTGATAAAGCTGTCAGTAATCATTTGGTAAGTTCCCCAAATTATTTTTACCTTTTCATGATATTTCCTGTCCACATTATAATTCCTTCTTTTAAATATTCCTTATTCATTTTATGCTTTTTCAACTCTTTTTCTTCTTTCTTCTACCTAGTGACCTAGTGGAAGATTAAACATTGTGTAATAAAAATATTATAATATATTACTGTTAGTATGCAGTATGCAGTTTCACAATCCACGACTAAATGTGATTTGTGATGTATTATGATATTTGTTTAGCAAAAGTGGTTGACTGTTGATTTAATTTAAACTGTTTAAGTAGTCAAACAGCATAATACTGTATCATAGGTTATAGGTTATAATAATGATATTATGTGATATTATGTAATATGATATTATTATCTTTCATTGATATTGGTTCTTTTTTCAATTTCTAGATAACCGGAAGAATTTTAGGATACTGCAGCAACAACGATCTCCTCAAGGTTCGGTTAATCAGTCGGGAATGGATGAATTGTGCCAATGCTGAAATCAAAAAGAGAGATTATCTACAGCTTAAATTTATTTATATGGAGAATAGTGCATCCTACAAGCTAATCGTCAATAATGGAACGAACAACCATAACAGTAATAGTAATTATCTCCAAAGATCAAGAGGCTCCTTTGACGTCTCATCAAAAACTCTGGTCGATTTGAGTCAACTTCTTGAGGATCCGAATATTCATTTTTTCCCATGTGATTATTTTGTGTTTTCTGGTGGAAATTTAAAATCAGGAGGTGCTAGAGAATTCTTCTACAATTATGGACTCTACATCACAAGAATTATTTTATGGAATGTTCAGCCGACCGAGGAAACATTTGTGAGTTTGCTCCAATTCCAAGCTCCAAACATTAAAAAGTTGTCCCTTTCCTTTAAACCGGATATCAAACCAAAAGATTGGCTGCCTCAACAAGTTGTGGAAAATTTTCACTTCCCCGTGTCACTCGACCCCCTGTTTCTAGTCTCTATGGAAACCCTTCAATTTGGGGAGAAAATGATGACGAGGGACTGGAAAAGCAAAGTGGCCATCGATCTGGTGAGGAGAGCTCCAAACGTGAGGATTGTGGGCAACTTCCCCATCGTCCACTTTGACCTAGACTTTTGGAAGGATTTGGAAAAGACCTACATTTTTAAGGAGATTAATCTATCCAGTTTCCAGAAACTTCATCTTTTTCCTGAGTCCGATACACTTCGTCGAAGTGCAGTTCGAGAACTTGGTCGCTTTGCAAACATGAAACCTAAGTTGAAAATTTTGAGATTAGGCAAGGAGAATTTGTCTCTTGGAGCTATGCTGGCCAAGAACAATCCCACATGTGACAAGATCAGCGATAGTCTCCACAGAATCTTTGGGTCGAGTCAAGAGTCCCTTAAAATATTGGACTGGGGCTTTTTAGAATCATCTATTCCTCGGATCTCATTTCCAAACGTTCAGAAAGTTTCTCTCCAGGTCGGGAGCCAACGTCATCGTCAACAGTTTGATGTGGAAAAGTTCATCGAGATGTTTCCAAATGCCCAATCCTTGACTCTATCAAGTCCTGCAAATTCCAACTTGCGGTTCAATCAAGTATTCTTCACTAGTCCTGAAGCAAAGATAAATTCTATAAAGGAGTTGAAGCTCTCTGACAATTTTCTTCTGTACTGCTGGAACTGGAAGGACTTTGCAGAAATTTTCCCAAATCTGGAGAAGCTCGAGTATGAACAAGGCTATAGAAATCCGTCCCTCTCGTCCCTCTTCTTTTCCAAATGGCCCAGTTTGAATTTAATTGAATGGATGGGCCTTAGGAAATCCGACTTAGGGAACAATAATTTTGTTGAAAGACTTCCTGAAGCTGGTAATTTTGATGATGTTAAGGCCGAATTTCGACTACAGGTATGCCAATTGAACTTTTAAAATTTTCTATTCAAGACCATTTAACGTTGATTTAATTATGTATTATAAAATGCCATTTTAGAATGATTTACTTGAGTACTAAATAATATTAAATAATAAATAATATTTTATTTAATATTTACCAGGAACAATGTAAGGAGCCGGAAATTTTCTCAATGTGAGGTACCAAGTATTTGAATTGAATTAAAATTTTACTTGTTTATTACATCAACCATCAACCTATTTTGATGCTGGAAATGATATTCAATGAATAAAATGTATAGCATGATATTCAATATTTATTAGCCAAAATCTGTGTTCTTACCAATTGAATCTTCAATCTTAAAGGTTACTGTATTCAAAAAATCAAAAATCGGTTACAACTTTAACATAACATTGTGATTTAGTGATTGAGAGAGTTGTAGTAATAAATAAATAAGTAACCAATTGCAAATTAATTGCTTCTTTCTATTTACTTTTGTTTTTTCTGCATCGTGTTAAAGTATTTATTGTTGATTATAAAATAGTATAAAAGATATTGTGATATTATGCCTTTGCACCAATCGTAGTTTAGAATTCCTTTCAAGAGTCGGACATTTTTCTCGTATTTTATGGATTTCTTGCTAGTGTGACCATCGCTGTTGGGTTCTTCGTCGTGGAGTATTTCCACGGATTTTGGAAGGATTTCATTGTAATCTTGGCCAAATTTCCAAGATTCATCGTGACATTGCTTGCATTTTTCGTTCGTACTTTGAAAATGTTTTGGAGGTTGGCAAAATTTTTACCAGACCGAAATTAGGAGTTCAATTTATCTTAAAATGCGAAAAAAAATTCAAAGCTTTGTGTGATATTTACAAAAAATTAAAGGAGTACATAATTTAGATTTTAAATGATAAAGAAATCCAAAGCTCATTTTTATTGATTCATAATGTTCACTGATATTGCATAAAATTTTTTATTCCGGCCCCGACGTTTTACTTAAGGAAAGGCGAGTACCAGATCAACAATCTGCTCCAAGGAGAAGCCCACAAAGATGAGGGTAGACTCTCTCTCCAGCCGATTGAAATCCCCCATTTGAATCCCCAGCCAGGGTACTGACCACTCAACCGCCCGCATTTCCCTCGCCTTTAACAGATCTGCTCCATCTTTCGCAAAAATGTGGGAGATTTCCAAAATATTCAGCTTAAGCTTCTCCACCTTTTCGGTAATCCTATAACCTCGGTTGAAGGGCACGTTGAACAAAAGAATCCCTTCGAAAAATACTGTAATGTAGATGACGAAATAAAGGATGCTGCTGGATGAGAATCGAAGAGCCAGGAATCCGCCGACAATGGTGGCACACAGTGTGGTCAACTTGACCAAGTAGACGATTGTCGAAGCATTTCGGTTGAACAACAGAGTTTGTAGATGAATCTTTCGAAGGGCAAAACAGCTCTCGGTGGCCAACTTTCTATTATATTTGATCAACTTGTATCGTGACATTGACCTAGGTCTTGACCCTGATCTGAATACAGATATTGACCTGACCTGATTTAAGGACCTTCTTACTTGATCGCTCTCCTCCTGTATTCTGATGATGAAGAAGAGGATCACGAACACCGAATAGTAGATCAGGGTTATGTAGAAGAATACAAAAAAGATGTCCAAAATAAATAAAATTACGAAAACGGCCAAATTGTCGACTTCCAAATAGTACCGGAAAATTCCCGTGATGAACACGGGCAACGTTGGCTCAACTATCAAGACAGCTGGGTAAAGCAGCAAGATTGAATACACCAAAAGTGGGAGGTAGATGATGACCAACTCTTCAAAAGTGTGTCGAAACTGTTGTCGGACCTTTGACCCCAGGTCACAGTCGGGGTCACGGTCATTCTTGTCCTCAATGTCCATGCTTAAGTAGGAAAATAGTCCGTTGATCAGGACCCTGTGTGTGTTTATGTTCATCGAAAGGACTTTGATGTTGCCCCAAGTGAGTGCCCCGTAGGTGAAGCACAAAAGCATCATTATGCTCGATCGATGGATATTCGATTCAATGTCCGTCGTCACAACGAACCACGTCACCGCCATCACCATGATCGAATATCTTGATATTGTGAAAATGTTCCATAACGACCTCATTTTTCTTCCCAACGGAGAAACTCGGGTCAGGTTGAATTCACCCGTGACCTCATCGAAATCCAGGGGTAGGATATTGAGCCAGCAAATAATTCGGAGGATGAAAAGGTTGAAGGCCAAATCCTGGCGGGTTAATCTTCGTCTTATAAAAGGTGCTGATTGTTGGTCTTGGTCTTGATTTTCGGTCGTCTTTGCATGAATTTTGTTGGAACTTTTGAACACCAGATTTTTTAAGAGTGTCCAAAAATCGTTTATTCTACTCCGTTTGCAAAGGCGTTTCATTTTAGGGGCCTTTTACAACAGAAAAAAACGGCTTTAAATCGGAAAAATACTTAAACCAAATATATATGATAACAGCCAATTTTTTTTCGTTACGTTCAAGTTAAAGTTGTGTGAACACAAAGAAAGCTTAAGGCAGGTTGAAGGAACCTTTGGGTAAAAGGAGGTCACACGGGAAGATAATCAAAAAAAATTGATTGAATTTGCATAATACATCTGTAATTTTCGGAATAAAGGTGAAAACTAGGGCAGCCTAGTAATTGCACATGTACATAGAAAAAGGTTTTTAAGTAGCCCATGCAATATTATGGAACATAAGTAATTCGACCGGATGGCAAAACCGCAATTTTTTCCGATTTTGGCGGAATATTAGACTTTTTAAAAGGTTTTGAAAATTTTGCAAAAATCTATTTTAAATTCCTAAAATCTTTTCCAAATTGTCCCTTTCTATGCATCAAAGTTGGTTGTTTTGCTGGGTGCTATCAATTTCAATTATTCGCGGCATTTACGTATACATGCAAACGAAAAAACCGTAGCAAGTTTTGTTAAAACTTTATTGATGCTCGGTTTTAGTCAAGCTGCTGGTTTGCGGCCTGGCAATCTGTTGGATTGGATCAATGCTTAATCCTCATGAGTCAACAGTCATTGCATAACATAATATGTATGTATGTATCAAAGATTAGCTTGCAGGATTATCAGTCTAATCCTTTGTGATCGGCGACATCCTTGAAAGCCCCTGATGATAAACGATTGTTAGTTATGATTAAGAATACGGGATTAAAATGAGTATAGGACAAAACACAATTCAGTTTATTTTACAACTTTCCTCCTTTTCACCGTCATATCAACCAGTTCATTTCCAACATGTTGACCTTTTTTAAATTTTCGGTACTTCTTTTTGCCATTACCATATTTATCTGTAGTTTAGGTCAGTTAGTGGAGTGTGACCCGGGTCGGGATGATTTTTACCTGGACACTTTTCCGGAGGACTTTCAGTGGGGCTTCGCCACAGCGTCATATCAAGTAGAGGGTGCTTGGAACGAGAGTGGGAAAGGTGCCAATATTTGGGATACTTTTGCCCACCGTGAGGACTCCTCCATCAGGAATCATGATACGGGGGACGTCGCTTGTGACAGTACGATTAGCAACATATGTATTTTGATGGCCAATTTACAAACAAAAATAATCTCAAAAAAGTTTTGAAAAAATCTCATATTTCCCATTTTTTAGGCTACCACCGATTCAAAGAGGATGTTCAGGCTCTAAAGGATGTTGGAGTAGGTTTTTAATAGTTTTAAAAATTTTCATCAAGTAACTCGGGTTTTTCTGCGGGTTTTTAAAGACATGATGACATGTTTAGCTAAATTTTTGTATTTTTGGTACCAGGCCAATTTTTACCGCTTCAGTATTAGTTGGTCTCGTCTTTTACCCGATGGGACGATCAACAATGTAAATGTGGCGGGAATCGAATATTACAATCGGTTGATTGATGAATTGATCGCCAATGGGATTTCTCCCCTTGTTACCATATACCACTGGGACCTACCCCAACCCCTTCAAGATGCGGGCGGGTGGCCAAACGAGGACACCGCCTTTTACTATGCAGACTACGCCCGTCTCGTTTTCAAGAGTTTGGAGACCGTATAAAAAAATGGATTACGTTTAATGAAGTTGCCGTTTTTTGCAAACAGGGGTAAAATGGCCAGTTTTAATTTGAATTTTGTTTTTAAATTATCCTAGAAAAAAATCTTGTCAAGTCTCATCAAATTTACATGACATTTGACATGATTGAAAATTTTTTCATGAGATTATTATGATATTTTATCAAAATATCATCAAAAGTTGATCAAAACTGGTAAGATTTTCGACAAAAATCGTGTCAAAATTTCATGAGATTTTTTGACAAGTTTTTTGCCTAAGGGTCCAATCTTTTTTTTTCTTTTTTTCAAAATTTGGCAAAATCAATTGGAATTGCATTTTCTGAAATAAGAATACTGTAAAAAAGATTTTAAAAATGGTGTAAAAAGTTTTGAAAATAATTATACCTCGGGCTACATGTTTTTTATCAAGGTATGGATATGGATTTCACGCTCCAGGGCTTCGGGAGCCGACGAAAGCACCGTACGAAGTGAGTAAAACAGTTTTTAACGTCAAAAATTTTGTCCGTACTGTATTCATAGCTTCATTTCGGTAGTCATGGTAGCGCTTTATAAAAGCGCACTTTTTGAATTCACCCCAGTGCGCTCACACTGTCTTGAAAGCCCACGGCCTGGCTTACCGAATTTACGACGCGGAATTTCGTGACAGTCAAAAAGGGGAGATCGGCATCACTTTGGATTGTGACTGGATGGAACCCGCTGACAGAAATAATGCCCAAGACATCGCCGCCATGCACAGAGCCCTCAAATTTGCTGTACCGTATTTTATCCTTTTTTTGAAGACTTTTTTGAAGTCAGCTTTTTAAAAACCGCCAACTTTTTGCTTTTTTAGCACGGTTGGTTTGCCAACCCACTTTTCCGCGGAGAGTACCCGCCACTCATGCGACAGATTATTGATGAGAAAAGCGCCGCTGAGGGACTCCTCGAATCTCGACTCCCGACTTTTGACGCCAACTGGACCAAAATTATCAATGGGACGGTCGACTTTCTCGGATTGAATCATTACAGCAGCGTCTACGTTCAATCTTCTTATGGTCAGCCAGAAAATTCTAAATACTATTGCACTGAAAAATTTTTGGCGGTGAAAATATAAAATACGAGTAAAAACTTGTATTTTTTTCTCAGGCGGTCCTCCTGGGATAGATGGCGACTCTGACACAGGTCAATTTTTTAATTTCCATTAATTAATTATCTCATAGATGATTGAATACAATAATTGGTCTGAATATTTTTAACACAGCCAGTTTCAAGGATCCCGAATGGCCAGAGTCTGCTGCTGAGTACGAAAAACTAAAGAGTATTTTTATTTTTGACCCACTTTAATTTGGCTCTAGTTTAAAAAAAATGTGCAAAAAATGAACCGATTGTGCCTTTGCAGTTGGGTTTATGTCGTGCCCTGGGGTTTCCGAAGATTACTCAATTGGCTGGCCATGGAGTATGGAAACCCGCCGATTTACGTGACCGAAAATGGCTTTCCTAATAGGGATGTTGACGGGATTAATGACCCGGATCGTGTCAACTATTACCGACTGTACATCAATGAGATGCTCAAGGCTGTCAAAATCGATGGTAAAATACCGACTGTCGTCTTAAAAATTCAATGGGCAAAGTAAAACTCATTTATAGTAAAATCATAATCATTTTTAAAAAATCATGAAAACTGTAAAAATTTGTTTTTGGTGTCATTTAAAAATGCCAAAGGTGTTCAAGTCAAGGGATACACAGCCTGGTCACTTATTGACAACGTAATTTTTTGAACAACCATTTTATCTCACTCAACATTTTTCAGCAATTAAAAACTTGCGTAGTAAAACATAAAATTGTAAAAATTGGTATAATTCTGCGTGCTTCTAATGCCAGTAAGTGACGACAAATTTTAATTTGATACAGTTTGAATGGGCTCAAGGCTACACTCAGAGGTTTGGAGTTCACTACGTGGACATAAAAAATGGAAACCTGACTCGCGTGCCAAAGGACTCGGCCAGATTTTTGACTCAGGTCATCAGTGACAACGGTTTTCCAAACCTGAAAAAATGAGTGAAGGAATAACAGCGAAGAAATTCAACAAATGTGTACAAAATATTTTAGTAACATTAAAATCATAATCAAAATTAGTATCATCAAAATATTATGTAGATTTTATTGAAATTAGAAACTAATACAGACATAAAATGAATCATTAATTTTTAATCAACTCCATGCTTGTTGCTTGTTACATTCAAAACTTGCTCGCTGGTTTTATATCTTGTCGCATCCAAAAATGACGGATTCAGCTAATATGTAGCTTAATTGCTATGTGTATTATGTATTTAGTATTCAGTAATCATTGAGACATAGAGCCAGAATGCTAATTAACTAGATAGTTCCATCTCATCATAAACGCAAATTGCTTTAATTTGCTTTCGTCCTCATTTTCTGCGTCAAGTAAAAAGTACATACATACAAACATGTCGTGCAACTCTCAGCGGAAATTGTACCCTCAATAAAATAAACAGCTGTTAGATATTCAGATTTTTGTTTGTTCTACTAAAGATTAGTAAGTGTCGACTTGATAATCTTCCAAAAAACCTTCCCTTGCAATCGCATTTTTTCTTGAGCAGCTTTTAGTTTTAAAGTCGGTGACATCCGACCTTAAATATTGTACCATGACGTTGGCCAGCAAGGTCCTGCTAGCGTCCTTGGGTGCGCTATTAAGCTTGTACGCGGAGCGCTACCGCCAGCAAGATGCGCTCAAGCAGTTTCCAAACGATCCGCCCGACTTGAATCTGCCCGTGGCAAAATCGTATGACTTTATTGTCGGTATGTAGTATTATTTTTTTCTTACCCTTAGAAAAAATCTTATAAAATCTCATGAAAATTTGATGAGACTTGACAAGATTAGCATTTTTTGATGAGATTCCCATGGTATTTTATCAAAATATCATAAAAATTGACACTATTTTCGACTTGTGTGTTTTATAGTTGGGGCAGGTGATGCAGGATGCATTTTGGCCCGAAGATTAGCCGACGCTCGGTTTTCCGTTCTGCTTCTTGAAACTGGAGGTAACAGCGGCAGGCTAATGATGGCAATTTTCGTCGGATGGATATTTAATTAATCGGCAGTGTAATCGAGATTTAATTTTTAATAAAAACATTTTAAAAGGAAATACACCCCCGATTCTGGAAGTTTTGGGACTGGCGGATATTTTTCGAACTAAACCTGAGGTGGCCTACTTGTACCGAACAATACCCCAAAAGAAGGCGGGACTCAGTACAAATGGCGTAACAGACATTTGGAGAATCATAATCTCATAAAAATTTGATTAAAACTTTGTTTAACAATCAGTCAGAAACGTTACCAATTTTGAGCTGGATTTTCGTTCAAAATCCGGTCAAGTGATCATCAAGTAGAACTATTTACCAAGAATTTTTTTCGAACGGAAATTTTGTTACAGGTGTTACTAACTGTTGCTGGAAAGGCGATGGGTGGGGGTACGGCCATAAACGCGGGAGCTTACCAGAGGGGCAGCCCCCTTGTTTACGATGAATGGGCCCGATTGACTAGAGATTCTAGTTGGCGATATGTAAATATGCTTCCGTATTTCCTTCTCAACGAAAAGTACAAGGGCGGCTTCCCTTTAAATGGTATGTGTTAAATTTTTGCAATTTTTACGTGGTCTGGAAAAATGTTGAAAAGCTAGAAAATAATTTCCTGAACAAGATGTATGCAAACTATGTTTACTACAGGGCAGCACAGTCGTGATGGGATGATTCCCGTTACTCGCCCCGATTACGCACCTGGGCGTCAACTTTTTCTTCAAGCAGGCCAAGAACTTGGATTTTCGGTGGGGGATTCAAACGGCCCGCAGTCTGTTGGTAAATTACGTTTGGCAATTACACCCTTAGAAAAAATCTGATGAAAATTTGATGAGATTTGACAAGATTGACAATATTTGATGAGCATCAAAATCTCATCAAAAGTTGATCAAAATTTATAAGATTTTTGAAGAAAATCGTGTCAAAATTTGAGATTTTTTGACAAGATTTTTGTACAACGGCAATTACCTAATGACTATTTGGATAAAAAAAATAAAAACTCTAAATTTTAA
>JAQIVE010007275.1:0-10621 GCA_034698285.1 Sminthurinus bimaculatus
CCACTGACCTGGACCAAGTTTTATGCCACCGCTTAATTTATTTCTGAAATCTGAAATTTTATTTTCAGGGAAAATGTCCATGGATGAATTACTATGCAGAGACACATAAAAGTCACTCATGTTTAAAGTACATGTATACTGTTACTAGCTCTCAAGATGTGTTGTATTTACTTATATATTGAAATGTAAAATGATAATGATTTTCATATCAAAATATAGTTAAGTTATAGTTCACTATGTATGTATGCATAGTTACTATGTATGCAAGTATAGTTACTGTGTAGAAAAAATAAAACGTATTTTAGACGAATTTTAAACGTTTTATAAACGTATGTTAGAAGAATTTTAAACGTTTTATAGATAAATTATCATTGTTGGAAATTAATAATTTTGTAATGAATGTGTGCATATGAGAAGGTTAGTCATGTGACTAGTGTACACTATACACTTGTTGCTTACCTTATGTTTGTATAGAATAGCAAGTCATATTGAATGATGTCAATTTATCCAAAAGACATATCACTTCAAATGATCGCCGCAATAAAAGGAGATAGTCCAAAAACCACATCACGCGCTAGCTATAGTCAAACATTCATAGCTCCGCCAAAAACTTTCACCCTCACAGGCCGAAGCCTGAGTTTTTAGACTTTGCCCGTGCGCACGTCTTCAGCTAGCTACGGTATGACGTATAGACTAAACAACTGTTTTTAATCATATAAACAGCTTGTGACTTTTAACTTGACATTAGTTTAAACTTTAGCTATTTGTTACAATGACCCTGACTTCGGTTCCCTCTGAAGCATATTAGGTTTGTGTTGGGCCTCCACCATGAAATAAAATTCACGATATGATGCGGTATTGTTGCAATGTTTGTCATGGTCACATTTTTAAGATTGTATAAAATGAAATACCTTACGTTGAACATAAATAACATTGAGTGTTTTTGCGCTCGCGCTCCGTCAATCATTTTTTGCAACACGTTATCTACATATTTTCTTCGCATGTTGATTTGTTACGACTAAATCTTGGCGGAGGCTTTCTTTCTCTTTGGGAGTGAATTATGGGAACTTTCCTTTCAAAATGGTTGGAAAGTTTAGCTGCAATTGCGAAAAAATCATTGTCAACGGCGATCGTTCATTTTTTGATTCATTGCTGGTATCCAATAAATGTGACACAGATTCCGAGGAGCTTTCATAATTTGGTCGTTGTCAAATTGGGGCAGTGTCACAAGCATCAAAATCGTTCGAGGACTCGCTGACATAAGTTTTTGACCCGTCTGGAATTCAAGAATATACTGCTTTGAAATTTCCAGAGCCTTCGCTTTAACTACTTTTGGAGCATTTACTTCCATAAATCTCCGTCTCGACATTGTTTCCAAAGCCCACTATGGCGCAAGCTTCAGAACTGTCACTTGCAAAAATTTCAGACCCCTCCTTACAAAGTACAAATTCTGGTGTGAAAGTTGTGTCTCATTTTGGAAGATGAAAGGAACATTCATCCAAATTTTCAACACAAGATGAGGATGACCGTAAAGGCGAGTTTGGCGCCTGAGAGGGTGGAGATTGCTTTTGTTTCTGTGTAACTTTCTTTTCTGGTGGTTTGAAACTTCCAGGAGCTTGAGAAAATTCAGGGTACCAGGACTTTATGACATCTTCAAAAAATTGTAATTCTTCCATGGTCTACAACTTTTCAGAACAGGTTGTCTTTGTAGCGTCGGCGTATCTCATCTGCCCGATCTAACGTATGTCCACTGTCTTTTTGTGTGCCAATGTATGTAGCGAAACCCAAAAAGTTTTCTTGTCAAAATGGTTCAAGCAATGTTTTTGTTGGTCGAGGTCAATGTTGACCGCATTTGGTGCCTGGAATCTTTGAATGTAACAATATGTGATTGAAATAAGAGAGACGAAGTCAAGTTGTAGTTTTCATTTTTCTTCTGATTTTGACTTGTACGGAATTCCATCAAATATGCCATGTTCTCGAACTTTGCTGTCGGTCCTTTTATTTTGTTCTGGAGCCAATATTGAGTTTCCCACTGATCGCGAATTATTGTATACTTGAGCTTTGTTGCCATTAAAACTTCTGAGAATAAGTTGTTTGCATCTTCGATGTACAACACATTACTTAGTGTCCTTTTTTTCCAAATATCGCCAATTTTTGCCACTAATACAACTGTTCCTTTCCTTTTTGCTACGGTAGATTTGTTGTTGGCCATTGTGACTGTCATCTCTTTCCCTTCTGGAAATTCTTTAAATGACTAAAAACCACTAAGGTCTCTACAAACATGGTTATTTGCTCCGGAATCTGATGTCCCATATTCTGATGGTTTATTTGTTGTGTTGCTGTAGAAGGCGTACTGAATGTCGTCCTCATATTAATCGTTTTGTTGCGATTCTGATCGTAGATAATGTTTGCATTCGCTCTTTATGTGCCCTTTTTGGTCCCAGAAAAAACATTTGACTTTTTCCCCCAGTTTTCTCCGTTTCTCCCGTCTTATTACATAGTTCAGTTTTATTGTCTGAAAACACAACTTTGACTTTGTTTCCTGTTTGTAGCTCCAAGAATTTGATGTGATAAAATAATTACTCTGGTACTTCGTCTTCAGTTTTGATGAAATACACCATTCTGAATCCAGTTGCATGGTCCTTTGTTAGGATGTAGTAGGATGCGTAGTTGAGAACGAGGAAATTGTACTCTCTTCATTGTATCATGTTGTGTCTCCATTCATCTCTAGGTAGAAATGCCCATGTTTACTTATCGTATCGAAATTTGGTGCATTTGTTCATGAAGCTTGCCTTTCTGTATCTAAAAGAAACGACCGTTTTATTGATTAAAGATTGAAAAGAAGTTGGAAAAAAGTTCAAAGTGTTACAAAATTTTGAAATTTTTGCCTCAACGTTTTTCAAGTTCAGGTGGACTTTGTGTCGTCTCAGCTAGCTTATGCTTCCTCTTGAGTACAGACTTAGGATAATACGGGAAAAGTTGATGTGCCTCAATTTACTTCGAATACCTTTTACATGCAAAATCTTTGCAAGTTTTTTGGAATTATCTTTACTGATAAACGTTTTTTAAATTTACATAGTAGTGGTGATATAAGTACCGTATTTACATGTACATCACAGATATCAAGGTACAAAGTCACTGCTTACATAACAGCCATGTTCATTGTAAAGTACATCCAAGAAAAATCCTCGTGTCCCAGAACTTTTTTCACTTGGTTGTCAGATAAACTGACATAACGTCTTAAAATTCCCGAACTTTCGAACACGACGCTGTGTTCATCATCAGGTCTTAACGAGAGGATGAGGAATTACTTCTCAAGTCGTATCGACGTTTTGAAACATCATTAGAAGGCTCCTCAGGTTCATATGTTCCCAACATTATTTGTCAGGGAGATGTCTTAACCTCGGTTTCAACTGAAGAGCACCCATTGTCAGAGCCGTGGCCTTGCCTTGATCTCCTGAGTTTAGGGCACACTGTACCTGATATCGTCGTCAGCTGCTTGCCAATCCATCGCAGGAGGTACTGTTGAAGAAAAGGCGGGAACCCAAGCTCCTTAGAGGAGCCGTGGTTGTTTCATCCGTAGAAAGACCATTGCTCTCAATCGTTAATCTACCTGTGTATACTAATTCTCTGAGCGAGGTGAAAAACTCGGACTCAAGCAATATCAAATAACAACATTACGGAAGTGGCGACTTTCAAAACTTGAAGTCCTTAAGACACATTGAGCACCGTTTTCGGAGCCAAAGGCGTTTCCTCTACTCTTGCACGACGTGAAAGGACGGCAAAGTGTGGACGAGATCGATCATTTTTTTCCTATCGTTTAGCTGTGGTGAGAGGATAAATAAAATATCCTAAAGATGCTCTTTGCAAATATTCTGCAACTTTGGCCTTGTAGTTTTGGAGATTTGAAAAAGGACCCAAATATGGATTCTATTTTGTGGATTGTAAATCCACACTGCAGTATGCCTTAAAATTCAAAATCAAGCCAGTAGTACTTCTGTTAAACCTTACATATTGATCAACGATGTGTTCTTGTCCAATGTATTGTTCGATACAGGTATCCTTCTAGACTGTCTCAAAATACTCGGTAAAACCTTTTTTGACATTCTGTGGGAAAATATTTGCTTGGCCTTGAGAAATAGTAGCCTTCATACTAAAAAGATTTTCATCTAACTTAAGTATCTTCGCTGTTGCGTCTTTCATTCTTTTTTTCTGTACAACTTACAAGACTAGTTACCTATCTCAGTTTTTGGGGACATTTTAGTTGGATAACTTTCAAACGTGCAAAAAAGGTGCCAACAGGTCAAAGGTAACTGCTTTTACACCCAAGATATGGTGTCTCTGATTTACCATGGCATTTTCCAAGGATTTTGGCCTGTTTTCCGCATTTTTGTGAGCAGCTTGTAAACATCTCAATTCTACGGTTTAATACTGTGTAGGATTAATTTGTAACATTATAGTCAAAAATTTTTATCATTTCTTTTATGCCATCAAACCATATGCTCCGGTTATACACATAAATGATGGAGAAGGGGTTTCTTTACTGTTTTTAGCAATTCCGTGCAAGATAACCTTGGCAGAAGAGCCGTCTAGTCTGTTTTTACAATACCCAACCATGTCAAAACCATGTGCATCAAGACGTTCATGGTTCCACAAAAGTATGCTTAAAAGTTTTTATAACTAGAAACCATCTCACCAAACAATAGAAAACTTTGGTCATTCTTTCGCTAGACATCGAATCCGATTTTGATAAGGTTTTTTTATTATCTTTTAAAGCAGGTTTTATATAATGGTAACATTCGCACATTCCGTTGTAGTTTAAAACTAAGACAAAGTGTACAGCTTGGATACGTAATAATTTTTAATGTTTCAGGATAGAATAAACAAAACACTGAAATAAACTTTACGGCGGTAAAGTAAGCATCGGTTCGTGCTTGCCCTTGACTGCGAAGTTGAACAGTCCGTCGGTTCAAATAGGGTCGATCCGAGAAAATTCGTTTGGTAAATTCCATTGGAACGGAAATCACTTCTATGGATCTGTTTGGATGGATTAAATAAGCACCATCCATCTATACTGAGTATATTATGCCCATTCCGCGTGGATGCAGCACTTAATGTTTGAAAATAACATTGGTTCGTATTTTCAACTCTTATCTTGTAGGTTAACGTTTGTTGCAACTGTGAAATAAAGCGTTCATGTGTGAAGTGTAGGTTTCATTTTTACTTGAGGTTTAACCTCGATGTCCTTGATAGTGTCGTCACTGTAATGTGCAACGCGTTTTTTGTGTTCAGAAAATTGGGGGTTTTAACCTGAGAAATATGTGCCATTTTCATTGTCTGTATTTGGACGTAGTGTTCAATTTCTGCGCTTTTGAGTTTTTCATGCGCATCAAAGTTATTTACTTTTATGGACATACGTAAATTAGGAATTCTTAGTTGGATCGTCAAAATCCATGGTCAAGCTCTGCGCATTGATGGTTTTAAGCTCATACTGTAATTACCGTCTTCAGATATTTTAATTCGTTTAGAGAACTTAAAAAAATCAATCTCATGTTGTCAAACGTCACTTTACGGTTATCTATTGAAGGCGACTTTTGCACCATTTTACGGCTATGATCAAACACGTCTGTGTACGATGACTCCAAATTCTGTATTCTGCGGAATAACTGCGATCAAAAATTAGTGGGACAAAATGCTGTTGATGCAACAATAGAAGAACTGGCGGTTCAGTGCGTGATGTAGAGTTTACTGGTGAATATCAACGATGATTTTAACTTTCTTCCGCCTTCAAAGATTCTTGAAATTTCCTGCAGCCAATTTGTTGCGTAGGAAAAAAATTCCCGTGCATAATTAAAACCAATAAACCCGTGTTACAATATTTACTTTTTCAAACATACAAGTACGAAAATTTAAAAACCATTCACAGTGTGTAGGGCCATGAACGTTTTCTCGTTGAACTTGTTGTGAACTTAAGTATTCTTGCCGATGAATCTGACTTGGATTGCCTCAGAAGCATATCATGTTTGTGTTTGGGCCTCATTCACGGCTGCGCGTTTTTGTGATCAGACTGACATTTTTTCCCATAGGCTTCACAGTCCAATTCTTTGGCCTTACTTTAATTTTCCAAGCTTAGCTGGCCCACTGGGTCTGATGTTGTCGTCAGCTGCATGCCCATCCTTCTTGGGAGGAACTGTTGTAAGGACGGCAAGAGTCCGATGCTTTTCATCTCAAGGAGCCGCCGTTGCTTCCTCTGTAGAAGGATCATTACCCCCAATCGGTATCCTACCTGTTTATACTAATTTTTTTAGCCAATTTCCAAATTTGGAGCCAAGCAATTTGAGGCATTCCGTATCATGTCATTACCTGTACACAATGTAAACCGAAAAAACTGATGCTTTTGAATGCACTACTAGCTCATCGATTTTCCTTCAGTTGGTTTTAAATAGTTGTAATCGATTCCTGTTTTTATTAACCTTTTCTGGAGGGTCAGTCCGCCAATTTTTCTATCTGCACTTGAATAAGAAATCTGGCAAGGCTATCAAAACAGCCGCCCGCACTCTTTTTCCACATCAAGTATGGCAA
This sequence comes from Sminthurinus bimaculatus, assembly GCA_034698285.1. Lineage (NCBI taxonomy): Eukaryota > Metazoa > Arthropoda > Collembola > Symphypleona > Katiannidae > Sminthurinus > Sminthurinus bimaculatus. Next base: position 6,583 of record JAQIVE010007275.1, read on the forward strand.
CAAAAACCACAGAGCTAGCAATATGAGAAACAAGAAAATCCATTGGTAGTACAAATGGTATGTTTTTGGTTTGTTTCTAGTGTAGGGACCAAAAGAACAGGTTTGACATTTCCGAAACATTGAAATACAAGTTTTGAACTGCGTTAACTTAGGATAAACAGTACTGGTTGATTAATTTTTCGGCCACGGCCAAATTAGCAACGCTTAAGCGATTTTGCCCATGAGTTTTACACATGCACTAGTGTTTCCTTGTTTGTAAATTTTATTTTTTGCCAATATCCAATGGTTGTTACGAACAAGTAATGGAGGTGCATCATGTGTAGTTTAAAGAACATTATTCAATTACGTAAAAGTACTTTAAATTTAAGTGAAATTGCTAAACATTTCACTGTCGCCATTGCTGAATGTGACGGTTATGTTTAATTTCTTAACCAGCAAAGTTTGTGTACAGTTGAGAAGCTCGGAATCGTGCGAGTGAGCATGTGTTTCAGTGATTAACTCAGAATCCGGCGGCTGAGGTTGTTTTTCAGTGGGTAACAGTGAATTAGGAGACAACTTCATTGTATTTTTCCTTGCTCTGGCGTTTCTTTATAATTGCTAGCCGGGTGGCAGAAGTTTTTTTCCCAATACGAACTAGAAGCAGAGGGCGTGTAGGATTGATAGCCATTGCCCGGTCTAAAACGACTTGTGCTGAAAATGTTGCCATTCCTGAGGGTGCCCTTGGATGAAGGTTGCTTTTGAGTTTCGTAATTGTTTTGATGTCACTCTTTTCTTTTGTTGGATAGTATTAAATCACTTGCTACAATCTAGTACATCTCTCCGTCATACAACGGATAAATTTTCCTTCAGAAGGGTTGATATGCACGAGAAGAAAACCGGACGCATTTTAAGGAGTGTTACTCTTTCCTGTCTTATCCTTAACCGCTCATTTTGTTGGATACTGCTTCCGTTTCGAGTTCTTATTCATTGTTCTTATTTTGGCTACCTCCTTTTCCGAAGCTGTTCGGACGAGGACGTTCCCTCGTTGACCTTGTTTTGAACATTAGCTTTTTTTGACGGTGGCCTTGACTTTGGTTGTCTCAGGAGCACGACGTGTTTGTATTCCGCCTTCTTCATAATAGTCATGGGTTGCTCTCGGTTTCATCTGAAAAACCTCTGTTACACACGCCGTTGGCCTTGCCTTGATTAGTTCAGTTTGGGGTCACACTGAATGTAGTTGTAACCTGTTCGTACATCCGTCTTGGAATGAAGTGTTAAAGAGACGGTGGGAGCTCGAAACCCTTCACATCCATGAGCGACCTTTGTTTTTTGTCTGGAAAGGCTATTGCTTCCGCTTGTTGATCTGTGTTAATCTGCTTGCATCCAAATCCTAAGCCATCTGGCAGACATGAAACGTAGGAAGTCTAGGGTCTAGGGGAAGAAGCATTTCATGTTGTGTCTTGTCATTTACTTGCATGTGCTGAACCCAAAAACTGGTGCAGGTAAATTCACTATGAACCCCGTTATTTCAAAGTAAAAAGTGGCACTATTTGTCCTCTGCTCTTCCTTGACAAATACAAAAGAAAAAAGCGTACATGGAGGATAATAATTGATGATGGTGTAGAAATTGGGTTAATTGCCAAATGTGTGACGTGTGAACATGTACATTTATATTGAGCATCCGAATTTTTCAAGAATAATGTCGATGCTGTAAAATTCCTTGCTTGAGGAACATGAAAGTTAGCATGGCCTTTGGTCTTTTGTTAAATAAAGAGAAGTCAAATGATGATTCAACATAATTTTTTACTATAAAGCAAAAAGGCTGCATCCATCGTATTTAATACATTTAATGGGTGCTATACATGTAACTTTTAGTGGCTATTCTGCATAGTACCGCCAAAAATCATTCAGAAATTCTCCAATAGCAACTAAAAGTAACATTAATTGAGAACGTCTCGAAACCATTACCGTGGTTCCCTCTCCCACTCATTGGTGATAATATCCGTACAGACTCCAGTCTATTATTTGTTTACAAGGGTCCATTTTCAGAAGCATCATATCGCGTGACCTATTTCATCTGATTATTACAGCACCATATACCCATGTAGCAGGTGCATAGTTCACCAAAAAATAAAGGATCTATTCGTAGGTTGAGCGCTTATAGGTAACATAAATCGTGCAAATGTTTTGTAGATTCTCAGGAAAAACGTACGTTAATTATCAACCACATACTTTGGAACGAATAGTCGTAATTTACGGCGAATCTTAACTAACTAGCTATTTTTTGACGGCCAAGGTTAGCAAAACACTAGATATTTGCGGTTTAGCATTCGAAGTTTTTACTTCTAAGTGACTTACTTCGTTTGCATCTCTAAAGTTCTCACTTTTGCGCAACCTGCTCGGCAGCTCAAATTTCGTTTTCTTGTAAGAAAGGCTGGTTTGTGTCTATAGGCAAACAGTGCGTAAAAAGGTTTACTTTGCTACCTATTTTCACTACTACGAACTTAAAAATTGTACACAAAATGCAAGACAGCTGTCAAACGCTCCCGCACTTATAATTACTTGTAATACCTCATGTAATTTTGTTAATTCAAGAGGTAAAGCTGATAAGATTTCAAAGTTCTCTCACAGCATTACAAAAATTATAAGTAAAGATGTAGAAAAGGCAATCGATAACATGAAAAGACATAAGTGACAGTGTCAACAACACACTGAATGTCGTGGGACACCATTAAATATGAATTTTCTATTTATTAAATAATATGAATAACAGTATGTGTAATATTTCGGTTGGTAATAATACTAAAAATGAATTTATATGAGATATGTTTGCCGTTGAACGGTATGCCATGCTTGACTAAATAGCAGTACACAATAAGTGGATTTCAATTCCTCTTGTTCTCATTCTTTCTCTCCTTCTCCTCCAACCAACATATTGATAATGTAAAGTGACAAAGATCAATTTATTTCAGTTTGAAAAGGTCAATGAAAAAAGAAAAAACAATGCATACACAGCATTGCTTCATGTTCTCAAATCTGTATAATTTTTAAAAAAATTTGAAAAACAAAATTCATCACAAAACTGCCTTCAAATTATCGATGACAATGATGACGAGATAGTGAGCTTTGGTGCTGGTAGATCTTATTACACCGGTGACATGGCCACATGGGTCGGGAATGCTCAAACCGTGAAGAACGACTTGAATGACGCTCACGTCGTGATTCCGGTGACCTCCGACGTTCCTCTCTTGGGCTCCGGTCTTTCATAATCGCCCACATGGTCTCCGCTGCCCGAAAGTCCAGCGACCGCCGTTGAGAGATCCTTTAGTTGTGTCCTTTGGTTTTCAATTTTCACCCTTCGGTTTATAAGGTCCATTCGATGGAGATCGAACTGATTGTTTTGAAGTTCAATCTGCATGTCATCAATCTGCTCCTCCGTGTCGATACGAAGATTTTGTACCAGCATGGCAAAGTCCGATTCCCTCGCAGCTGGGGCTGAAGGTCCCGGAACGACTCCCTGGTTCTCGACCCCCGGCTGCTCCATTCTCCCAATAGGATGCTCTACAGTCACGGACGGCGAAGCACGTGTAGAGTTTTCATCAATTGGGAATTCAGGGGCAGTAGTTTCCGCCTGGAGTTGTTGTTAACGGGATAGTTTTCACGAACCCCAAGCCTTCATAGTGTCCTCGCCGTTTTCCATCATCTCTCCGTCACCTTCGAAGTCATTATCCGAAGTCATCGGACAATCGAGGGCCGGATAATCGAGGTTATACTGTATGGAGATTATGCATATAAGTAATCTTATTGCATTCCCTTTTATAATCTTCGGACATGAGGTCACATGTAGGTTAGATGCAGCGTTTCGCTTTGCGGTCAAAAAGGAAAAATAGCTTGTTTGAGATGGTAAAATGGTAAAGCTGACAGTACCTTTTAAATAAAATCTTATCAAATCTCATGAAAATTTTATGAGATTTGATAAGATTGATGATGAGATTTTGGTGCGATTTCCATGACAATTCATGAAAATCTTATCAAAATTTGATCAAAGTTGATAAGATTT
>JAQIVE010007276.1:0-10619 GCA_034698285.1 Sminthurinus bimaculatus
ACCGGGTGACCTGTATAGAACTGACGCTTTTACATGTAAAAAACATTGCAAAGCATCAGTTCTATACAGGTCACCCGATACTTACTTATTTTTTGTTACTACTTGTATTTTATATTGGACAATGGCTGTAGATGGCTGTAGATATGGAAACTTCGATACCCTTTCAAGAAATGGGGTTTAAGACCTTTGGTGAATTCCTAGTAAGTAGCTTCAAAAGAAAATGATTAAAATATTATAATGCCTTATCACTTTTGTTTTGCATGGGATTCAATGTCTGATGTTTAATATGTCTACACAACATTATACATACTACGTAAGTAATACCTATTAATTAAATGTGTTTGTTGACTTGAATTGAATTTTGTTAGTTTCATTTGAATGACGTCATGATTGTGAAAAGCGACGGATACAACGACTACCTCTTTGTGAGCCAATTTTAGTTTGTTTGTAATTTTTGTATATTTATAATTCATGTTGATTATTTTTTTCATTAAAAAATTAAAGATGTTATGATAGATATTATGAAATATGAATAATGAAAGCGGAACAATGGTATTAATAACTTTCATTATAATTGCAGTTACGAGATTCCGCAGCAGAAGATGAAGTAAGTATAATTACACTTACATTATTTTTATTTTATGCCAGTCATATTTTCTTTTTTATTACTGAAACATAATTCTAAAATTGTAGTTATTATTCCAACTACAACTAAACGGGACTTTAAAAACACTTCGTAAACTAAATAAAACTGACAACAACTTGTGAGTTGATTCATAAAATCTATCAATAAAATTTTGACTTCTCTAGCTATCACACCTTCAAGAGCTCGCATCGAAGCAAAGGAAGGCAGTTGGTTACAAGGGATTTAGAGCCACTAAGCAAAACACCCACTATGCTCCGGTATAGACTTTTGCCAAATAAAATAAATAATAATATCACAACATTATGATTATGATGATTGACACCGTTTTTTATTTTTTAAAAAACTTGTTACATTTAAAAAAAAACGACAAATTCATTAAGTTATTTATCTACTTTACACTTTCAGTTCGAGAACTTGCTGCACATCAATTATGATTTGAGAGTTGATGCAAATCCTCCCCCTGCCCCAAGGAGAAGAGGAGGTTCAAACGGAAGACGACAACCTTTCAGGGGTAACAAGCAATACACAGAAATATAATCCATATCAATACTAATCATTAATTAATTTTTAACCTTATCAATTCACATTCATTTTCTGTGGGAAGGTTGATGATTTTTATTTGACTGCATCGTAACGTGTAATGTACTTTTAAATTTTAAAAGTGGTATACTATTATTTTTTACTGATAATAAATAATGTTAAGTGCTGAATTATTATGTTTGATTTACATACTTTAGTGAGGGACAATTTGCCCAAACCTCCTACACTCCGGGAGGTGAAGCCAGGTAAAATAAATTAAATAATTTCTATATTATAGTTGATACTACATTTCATAATATGGAGACATCAATCGTTGTCCAAGTCATACCTTTTCATTATAAGTGCTATAGTACACAAGTAATACCTTGATTTCTAATACACATGCATGATCATTTATTTTTCATTTAGGATTGAAACGATTGGTTGAATCTGCTTTGTGTGAAGATGAATACTATGATAGTGATGACAATGGAATGGAAGCAATCACTGGCAACGTAGAGATGTCCAAAACGTACATCCCACCAGAATATGAAACTGGCAAATGGGAAGGTGAAAGCGACAGTGAGGGGGAGGACGAATTCGATAGTGCTGGGGCTGCAGCTTTATCAACACCATCAGCAAGTTCATCAAACTATCGATTTTCTGCCACAACAACAACAACATCAATACTACCAAAACCTAGTGAAGTAACAGCAACAAAAGCGGCAATAAACCATCCTCCACCTTTATCACAAGTGAAAACAACTACTCCGTCAACAGGACCGCCCGTTTTAACAACTATTCCACGGTCTAAGAAACGGATTTACAAAAAATTGCCAATGATGCAAATGAAGATCGACTCGACCGAGATGAGCGGTGACTTTTTGGGATGTGACGAATATGGATATCTTTATGTGAAACCACATAATATTGATGTGAGTGTTTATCTTTTATAAAGCTTAATTTGTATTTTTTAATTTTTAATATTACGATTTTCTTCTTGCTTTATAACTTTCATAACTCTTCGTAGTTTTAGCTTGGAAAAATTATTTTGGTAATATTATGATATTTTTTTTAAAATGTAATAATATTATTCATTATTTCGCTTTAGAAATACTTCAGCCTTATCGATGAACAACTTCAAGCCTTTTATAAGGATACTAATAATCAACGGGATTTCCTCATGCAACCAAATGAGATGGAGGCAGGAGTTTTCGTCGTATTTTTTCTTGCTGGTCGAGGATTTTTTCGTGGAAGAATTGATCGAGTTTGTCCCGAAGAGGATATGAAGATTTGCTACGGTAAGCATAATAGTAAAAATAACACTATATAAAAGATTATGTGATCCATGGTGGCTAAACAAATTGCAGTATACCTACATACTGTATACTGCAATTTGTTTAGTCACCATGATGTGATCTATGTTTTCTTAACTTTGTGAACAAGTAAAAAGTAAAAGCAATATCTAATACTTTATGGTTGCATTATACGATGGAAATGATGTGTTTTGCATTTTGTAGTTGTTACGAATTAATAATAACCCTCATGAAATTTCAAGTTGCTTCTAAATTTATGTGATATTTAAATTTTATATTATAGTGTTTGCAATTGACTTTTGCGACTTTTATATGGTCAAATGGATGGACATTTACCACATAGAACCCAAGTTTACCAGTCGGCATCCAAGAGTGAGCTCTTACACTGCTTTCTGCTTTATATTATTTATTACATATTATACTTACTAACATACTTCATTTCTTGTTTTTATTCCATGTATACTTACTTTTTTTAAATATTACACGACATGTTATAGTTTTAAGATCAAACACGATATTTTTATGTGACTATTTACTATTAATTTATGATTTTCAGGTGGTTCAACTTATTTTGAGAGGGACTGAGAATTTGATTTTGAACAATCACGTTTATGACTCATTTGTTGACATCTGCAGTCGAGCTTTTCCCACTTTGACACAGGCTGTTGAAGTTTCTAATATTTCTCCTATAAATCGAATGTTTCGAGCCCCCATCGTGAATATCAGTGTTGAAGGTCAAGATCTTCTCAAAGTTTTGCAGCAATACGGGACATTTATCCCTTCAAATGGTGATTTTACTCTCCTAACTCCACGTCAACTACAAGTTCTCAAGGAATTAGAAAAAAAATCTCATGTTGCTCCCGCTGAATAGCGTGAGCCGTATTGCTTAAAATGAAAATAGGTATGAATGTTATTATTCCGACAAACTTTAACAAAATTTAGTTACTTTTAAATTGTATAATTGTTAGAGTTGTATTATAGTTGTATTGATATTGCTGGAAAATTGCAGTTCTACTGTATTTGCTGAACAAATGATGATTAACATAAGTAGTATATTAATTTGTGATTATAAGCTACGTTTCAAAATTTCAGGGATATCATGATTGAATTGTAGCTTAAGTTTCTACAATGTTTACTTACTGAATAGAACACAATCGTCTAATAATTATTAGCAAACTTTGAAATTAGTTTTCTCTTGTATGATTGCTGCAATCCAATTGATGTAACCAACAACTAGCGTTTGAAATTAATATTTATCATCTACGGCTAAAAAGTGTAGGATATTTTACTTGATTTCTTAACACAGGTAGTTTTTTTTAAACTGTTTTACATATTAACCTACGTTCATTATTAATAATTAACTATTAGAGTTTTGATTTTGTATCTTAATCCAAATGTTAACCCTTGTTCTGTTGTTTGTTCGCTGTCTAAAAGAACAATATTATAATATTTTCTAATTTTTGTTATACTTAATGCATCATATAGTGTGTGTAATGTGTACCTAAATCCTAAATATATTATCATTCTTAACGTAGGTATCGAGTAGGTAGTAGGTACTATTAATAGCACACGAGTAGGTCACTATTAACTATTATTACACGCCGTTTTAGGATGGTAACTAGTTACAGCAAATAATAGTAAAAACGAAAAATGATAAGTTATAATTTGATAATTATCTAATGTAACAGTTTTAAGATGCACACATATGACTTAAGTACACAGTATTTACCTAAATACCTATACCGTAGAAATATAATATACATATTGTCAAATAAATATTATAGATTTTAGATGCGAATCACAATACGAATTTTTTGTGTCCTTTGTACATTGTTGAATCGACACATGTGAGAAAAACCAGCTTTTATTTTGCAGTTTCACTTCATTGATTAACAATTGAAGTGTATATTGTCACTTTTTATATCACACTTTAAGTACCTTATGAGAATTTGAGACAAAAATGACAGTGTATTTACTTATAATATTATTATACTAAAAATGCTGTGTGAAACAAAAAATATATTCCTAAGATAGCCGCGATTTGAGAAAAGTGATATCGAAGGATATTTTATTCTTCGATATCATTGTTTTCAAATCTCGAATATCATGGGGATTTGAGCGTTGCAAAACTTCTCTAATAAAAGCCCATTGATTATTTTTACTGCGAAATAAGTTGTACCTACCTACAATGCCTTTAACTTACTAAGGTTTGTAGTTTTTAATGTACTGAACTTTTAGGTGTTTTATAAAAAATCATATTTAATCTTATTGATAAGCAATATGTAAGTATAAGTATAAGTACATATGAATCATTTTTCTATTATTCTCCACTCTTTCCACTTGCACTTGTATTGTACTGAAAACTTTCTCGATTTTATCATCGCGCATTGTCAAAAATAGAAAATGGATCAACTTTCTGTCATGAATCATGAAAAAGAAATTCATAATTTCTGTTTTCCTTTTTTTCAGTTGTTACAGTAAATTATTTTGAGTAGGCAATTTAGAATTTAAAATAGGTACAATAATTGTCAGTAAATTTAGTCGAGTGTCCAAAGTATTACTGATTACTAATCGCAACGCAATGTACCTAATATCAATAGTTATGGTTGAGGAGAAAAACAAAAATTCAAATGTGGGGTGGAAAACTTAATTTTAATTAAGTGACGCGGTGGGATAATAGTAAGTATCATCATAAATATTATCTAGAATCTGCACCTACATAAGAGGGTATGTAATGCAAAATTATTATAGTGGTAAGTCAACTCCTCTTAATTTGACGGCCGATGAGAAGGAACAAAAATGCAAGCAATTCATCAAAGCTTTGCAGTTAGCTGTCGAGCGAAACTTTACCTGTGCTGTTTGTCAGAGTAGCGCACAGTATGTAAGCCATTTATAATTAGTTAGTGTCTTGCCATTCTGGAAATTATGGAACATTATTATTAGAATATTATTTAAATACTTATGTGCTGATTGCATTTTTCCCTTTCAGCCGATCATTTTGAAGTGCACGCACCTATTTTGCAGCAACTGTGTCAAAAGTTGGTTGAAGCTCACCAGTGAGCGGGGACTCATAAAAACATGCCCGATATGCAGACAGCTCATTCCCTTATTCGAGGACAGTCTCCAGAGCCAGATTTTAATGCCACTTGGCAGCTTCATTCGAAAAGTCCATGGATTAAGTGAGCTATTTAATCGAGGTCAATACAGAAGAAAAGATGATGACGTGGATGATCTCTTGAACCTGTTCAAAATTTTGGGAATCCCTTGCAAGTTCCAATGCCTTCGATCAATTTACAATATGACGTGGACAAAAGAAAGTTCAAGGGTCCCTTCACCAGCTTCGTCTCATCCCCACTCTCGTCACAACTTCAAGAACTCTTATGATTCTACTTCTGATGCTTTCTTCGAGGCAAAAATAAATGTGAATGTAGACTCTTCGTCCGTATCGGAAAGAAAGAGTTTTCTCGCATGTGTGGATTTGATCCGGCAGCTCCATCACTTTGAACCGAGTTGGGCCCGAGCTCTACCTCGAGAATCAAAGGGCTTCTTCCTTCAAGCCCTAATCCCGAATCTGGGTAAAATCTACAACATGGTTTTCCCCTGGCATGACGAGTGTCTAGAGTTGTTTCATCTCGTGCTGGATGTTTGCTCTCCGTTTTTATTCCAGCCACTGGTGGGACAACGACGGTACTGGCAGTGGAGGCAAAGACAAAGGAGAAGACGTCATGGCTCCTGGGTGCTGTCCTCACCCACGGCCCTCTTTTATTTTTGGGTGGTGCTGACGCTTCTCTATTTTTGTGCCGTGGGCACTTTATGTCTCACCTGGGTCAATAGCAACAGTCACTCCAAAAATAGTGTCAAAGAGCTCATGAAACATCTCCTGTTCTCCCTTTTTGACGCTCCATCCTACGATTTAATGTCCACCCTCGCCGAGGCTTTTTTTATTCTTTAGTCGCGGGCGAAAATGCAATAAAAGAAAATTTCACCAAAAAAACTTTTTTCAAAATTCAAAATTAAAAGTGGCCAAAGCTGTCATAGCGACAAGCCCAAGATGCTGTATAGTTTTGCTGTATAGTTCTGGTTTTTGTTTGAATTGAACATTGAACAAGCCATAAAAATAAAATACCCGTGAACCGAACCGTGACCTCGAGACTGGAAATTATTTCAGGGGTCAAAAATCAAGAAGAGAAAGAATGTGACGGTCTAATCTCGAAAATGTTTTCCTCCAGTTGGATAATTCTGAGTCTGCTTCTTTCTGCACGTTGTCTTCGTCCAGCTGGATCCCTTCCCCATCGGGAGCATAAGGTCAAAGGTCGCAATGTCCAAAACTACGACTATCACCGCAACTACTATGGCAGGTCTCTCAATTCCAATGACAACGTGGACAATCCGAAAGATGACAGCGGCTCACCTCCCTTAGTGGACAGTTCACATACTGACTACGTCTACCCTGACCAGTTAGACCCAGATGAAGGTCAAGGTCAAGGTCAACAAACTACCATCACTAGCAGCGGGGACAATAGCAATGTGGATACCGATGAAGTTAATCAGAATGGTGGTGATGAAGACAACACAAATCCAGCTGCCCTTTTGCCAGGACCCAGTGACAATGATGTTGACCCCAACAACAAGGGTGTCCGTGGAAGTCACAACGACGATAGCAATGACGATGTCAATGATGATAAATCCACCGATTTTGGTCGATCAGGTGACCTCATCGAAAAAAATTCAAAACTCTAACAGTAGTTAGTACATGATAATTTAATAATTTGGTGACCTTTGAAAAACCCAGGGTCAGCAAGTGAGGACGACGTCTTTGTCCACTTTGCAAAGCTATCGGGTATGAAAGGGGACAAGGAGCTGTTTCCACTGGCCAACTTTACCTACTACGCCATTGACTTGAATTCGACGACTCTGCCCAAGGACTTTACGGCTTTTGTCCAGCTCTTCCATAAAATCTCGGCGTTTCGCGAGGTCCCGTGGAAGAAGTTCAACCAAGTGTGTGAGGACTACGAGACCAGTGATAATGACCCCGAAGGGGGTCCACAGGGAAAATTATCGTGGAAAAAGGTCACGGAGACCTACATCTGGATTGCTAAAAACCAAAAGAGTATTTTTCAAAGCGCCATTGCTGCAGTGAAAGGAGAGGAGGTGTCCAATGACATGGGGCCACCTCCGGACTATGGCGTGGGTCGAGTTGTCGATCCGGACGCCGTAGGTGAGGACCTGAGTCAAAGTAACCTGTCCCAAGCATTGCTCGACGATTTAAATAATCTTGATCAGGTTGTGAGGCAAGCTTGGAAGCACCTTGTCCATGACGTCAATGCCACCATCAAAACCAAGCAGAATGTGGAGAAGCTCAACAATCTCACGAGGGGCATCATGAACATTTGCAGCCCCCTGGACTACCTCGTGTGCATCTCGCCCCAGGGTTTTGTCCAGTCCGTCAGTGGAAACAATGACCATGATGACCATGATGACGACCATGTAGATGGCAATCACAAACATGAGCACAAAAGCGCCGATGGGTACGCGTTGCTCAGAAGTTTGAGCAGGACGGGCCAAAATCAACTGCCGACGGAAGGTCACCTGCCCACTTGTGGGTGTCGAGACAATTTCATGGCCGTCAAAGAAAAATGTTATGTGAAGCAGTGGCAGGACTGCAATTTGAACAATCTGTTCCTGGAGCCGGACATGGAACGACTGCCGGCCTTTGTTCTTAGTCAGATCCCCCAGCCAAAATGTGCCCCGGACCGGAAGCTCAGCTGCCTCAACTCCCTCGTCTGCTATCCCAGTCGAGCTGCTGAAAACTTATTTTGGGCTCAACCAAACTGTTTCCTTTTGAAATTTCTTCCTGTTTTGCTAATCAACGTTTTTTTAATAAACTTTTTGTTCAATGGATAACTTGACTGACTTTGGGCTTTTCCGTTTTTTTCTACTTTTCCCGGATCTTCTGACCCGAATTTTATTTTGCCGGTAGTTTCAACATGCATTTTCCATTTTTCGCATGGCGGCTAAACTTTTTACCTGAAAGAGAAACTTTTACCTCTCTCTGATAAAAAGTTCAGCCGCCATGATTTTTCGGTACTTTTGAGACAAATTTTAGATTTGAGATTTTCCGGGGTTTTTGACAGGAATTTTTTCCCGGTGTTTTGATTTTTATTTTTCCCATTGGTAAAATTTGTAAAATTTGTAACATGAGCAAAATAATAATAATTAGCCGGAAAAAATGTAGCGCCCGATGGAGTTGATAGACGAACAAACGCAGCCGATGAGCAGGACGACGGGATAGAGGCCGAAAGCATAGCGCGGATTTTCGGGGAAGTGGATGGACGTGCAGGGGCAAAGAAAGGGTGGGACACCCTGATAAAACCGATACAAAAGTTGGGCCCCCGCCAGCAAGTTCAAAGTGTATAAAAGATTGATCCGCCCGTAGCGATCGTAATACCGGTAGATGGCGATGGGGTCGGGCTGGATAAAAATAACCGCGGGGCTACAGTAACTGCCCACGAGAAGGGCGTCGGGGTATAACTGGCAAAATAAAACGGGGGAAATTTAGAAATTTCTAAAATACGGATAAATTGTAAATTGATCAGAATTTTGAAAATTCGTAATATTTCGACTACTTTACACAAAAGTCTGCGATGGGCCAGGTCTCATAGGTGCCCGAGTAGACCATGGTGAGAAGGGCCCCACTCATGAACAGGGCAAAGGCCGTAAACGTTTTGTGCTTGTAAAACTTGCCGATGAAAATACTACTGCCCGTGAGAATGGCGCAAGACAGGTAAAAGTAGTAGCCAAAATCCAGGGTTTTCACCACATACTTGCACACACTTTTCGGCTCGATCAAGATCGTGTCACTTGAAAATTGGTCAAAATTCTAAAGGTCATTTTAAAAAAACAAAATTTAGGCCATGATTTTAAAAATGCCCCAAAATTACCTATTTTTGAGGGCTTCATGAAGTTGTCTCCGATACTCTTGGTCCAATCTTTCATGGTCATAATGTTTTAGGATGTAGATGACGGTCATGTAGATCATCCGCTTGCTCTGCTCATACGCCCGCACTTTTTCGATGGCCCTTTTGGCATTCCCCTTGATTTTGATGACGTGTTCAAAATACCGATAGCCCCGCCCGTTGACCTCGGGTGCCTCCACTCCTTGAATGTCCTTGCCGTATTTATCTTCCAGGCTGTACAAAAAAATTCAGTTTTATTCAGTAAAAAAACAAACAAATGCCATAAAATGACCTATAATGACCTGAGGTCAAATTTAAATTGCTCACCCGGGAAGAAAGGGGTTTGAGTAGCGAAGGGCGATGAACCAATTGGCCATACTTTTGTTTTTAATTTGTATTTGATACTTTGTGTAGAGAGTGAAGATGAGAGGAAAAACAGAGAAATTTGAAAGTATGATGGGTCAACTCCAGGTCAAATTCAAGGGAGGTCAAAGGTTAATCCGTGCAATGTCAGGAGAAGAAATTCAGGGACAGGGGTCAAGTGTCAAGTCCAGGAGTGATTGATGGTGGATCCCATTTCCTTTCCTTGTCCTTGTACTTTGAAGACTTGATAGAAAGGAATTTGAGTTCTAAGGTCATAATATGTCGTTCCTCTTGCGAGGATGATTAACTGTGACCGCGACCGTGACCTTTTAAGTTGCAAGCTGTCTTGTCCTCCTGCTCCTCCTCCTAAGCGTCAGGTTAGCTAAAGTTCGTTTCCATCTCCTGATCATTAGAATGTGAACATAGCTGTGATTGGATTGGATTGCGGGACTAATTAAGGATTAATGATCTTCATGTGCTAGCAATTATTATGGCACGCAAAATTTTGTTGGATCCAAATTTTAGGCCGCTAATGCATAATGATGATGCGATTAACTTTGAACTAATATACCTAGGTTATTTTTGCCAAAAATAAACCTGTCATTTGTCATTTACTCTTTTTATTTATTTTGATTCAATGGACAAATTTTGTACAAAGGTTGTCAAGAGGACTCATAATATTTTTACTTTTTACTGAAAAAATGTTGGATTTTTTTCTGCTGCTCGAGTTGGTTGACACCAACCCACATTGCATTGGAAGGAATCGCTAAAAAACGCTAAAAACTCAGAAGCGAATTGTGCAAGTCTGACGCCGCTCAC
>JAQIVE010007277.1:0-10619 GCA_034698285.1 Sminthurinus bimaculatus
ATAGACATTCTTTTTGATTATTTCGCCGTGAAACCACCAGCAATTGTAAGACGTTTTTCTGCAGCCTTTTTTATATGCTTGTGTAGAGTAGCGTATGTGGAAGTCCGTGAACATTTTTTGAAAATTTGTTCATATTATGAACTAGTGTTAAAGTGGGATCGGCCTTGGACCGTAGAAGTTTCAGGCCAATCTCGAGTGACCGTCAAAAAATCTTTACTTTCCAGTAAAACAGCACTCGCAGTACCAACGATACTATCTGCAGATGCGAGTAAAATTTGTTTGTAGAATCATTGGAAAATGGATGGTACATATTGGTACATATTTGTTTTTGAATTAATAATGAAATTTGACACTCCCAAAAACACCAATAGCCATTACGTAACTAATAGATACAGAGAATGAATTCGGATTCAAAAATGTCTTTGTAAATTATGATTCAATGTATTGTCTTAGTTGCTTTACACAAAGAGATTGTTGAATTCGAATTCAAAACGGCATTGGAAAAGAGCACGTAAAGTACCATTGGTATATGTGGGAAAGCGACATTTTGGGGAAAAGATCTTATGGTGGGTTTTCTTCAATTAGTCGTCATATAATAAACTTATACAATATGTGTAGCATTATAGGCTATTTAGCTATAACAATGACAAGCTCGTGAGTAAAAGCCAACCTCTCAATGGAAATGGAAATTAATTTTTCCTCATTTTAAGCAGCATTTTGTCATTTCCCAATATTTTCAACACAAACGGAATCTTTTGCCCTACAGAAGATTTAAAAGTACAGAGACTTAATCGTGTAAAATTTTAACTACAGATATTCCGAGGATTTGTACAACTTGACCTTTAATATCAGTGTTATTAAGTTTTAATTCTAGAAACCGGAGCTAAATAAATAATAGTAGATGAAAACCACAGAGCAGATAGACAAACAACAGAGAGTGATGAAAACGGTACGAAGAATGAGGAGTTTGTATGAAGCCAATATTGGCTTCATATTATGATGCTTCCCCACACAGAGCGGAAAGGCGCTCATGTATAATAAAAAGGCTTTGCTTCGGTAGAAAGTGAAAATGAAGTCACCTAAGTATACATAGAATTATGTATTTTCGTACATATTTAGCGGCGTTGCCTCTGTTCGCACACATTAACTGATTTACTGGCTTATTACTTGTACGCTGTGCGGATGCATCAGAATAGAGGGCGAGTGAATTTTCTCTGTTCACTATGGAGCTTTCTCCTTTTAGTCTACCACACGAGAATACTGCTGTGGCTGTATTCTCGTACGTCTTGGGGCCTATGATTTCTCTTTATTAAAATTGGCTGCAAACGAAAAAGCATTGCGTTAGCTCCCGCATACTACTAATAATATTATTTATCTTTGCCTGGTTTTTCTTTGTTCTTCTTGTTTGGGCGAGGGGGGGGGGGGTGGCGCAAACGGCTTTCAGTAGATATTGTTTTTGCTTTTATACAACTTTAACATCCATGATGTGTGAAATACCAACAAGGAGGTGGTCTTACTCTGGGGGAATTAGTTAGTATTTATGGAATCACATTAGTTGGTATTTATGCAAGTACAAATAATAAATATTATATAGACAATTGATTTTCTCTATTTAGGGTCACGAAGTCCTCACAACCAAGCCACAATTCAACCTCCAGAACTTCTGAGACGTTATCCCATTGATGATCACAAGGTACGGCATACTAATTATTGAACCACATTACTTTGTCCATACTTTGATGACGTTTTAAATCATTTTCATTGGTATAATATGTATTAGCATTGGCATTACGTAATATGTATTTATTATTTAACAATATGCTGGTTGCATCCTTATTGAGGTTTACACCTAACATCTAATACTGTCATCTTTCTTTGGAGCTATTTGAACTAATACCTACTGCTAATGAAAAGCAAAAAGTATTAAAAATGATCCAAGTTTAATGATACGTTAAGGTTTTTTAAACTTTTTGCCATCAACTTTGTATTTTTTTGTCACATTCTTGGAAATTCCCGCTTATTTGACACAAAACAGGGAAAAAATAGGGAAAATTCTGTGCCACTTAGCCGGATATCCCGCTTATACTAATCCCACTTATCCGTTTTCAAATAGTTACTATGGAAATGCCATACATTATTGAAAATCGCCTTTCATTACTAAAATTCATATATCCTTATATATTAATTAAAGATATTTTACTTTCACTATCATTAGTGTGTTTGTTGCACATTCACATTACTTACTACCACGCATTGTGCGTGTTGTCACGGTAATATACGTATTTATGATACTACATGTTATTAAATTCACGCTCATACGTGTGTAGTGTGTACATACTTACTTAAATTGAACATTCTATCGTTATTTAATATCTAAAAAAGTAAAAGCTAATATGGCACGATATCTCGCTACAAAATAGCTTTAAACTAAAACCAACAAAAACTCACATATTTCATAAACAGTATGTAGGATTAGCAGGAATACTTAACTATAGTTAGATAGATAGTTAACTGTTTCAATGGTTAATACCAAGGAGGGACATGGAGTATAAATAAGTTTTAGTATCCAAAAAAGTAGGAAATGCATATAATATATATGTAATACTATGTTAATGCTTTTATTTATAGGACTTCCCACTACCCTTAGATGTGGTTTATTTTTGTCAGCCCGAAGGATGTGTCTCAAGCTCCGGTCCTAAGCGACCTGCACTTCGTGATGCTGTCTCTTTTGTGTTTACACTGACTGACAAGGATTCAGGTTGACAAGATTTTACAATTTTCTCATTTAGTTTTCCACCACCAATTTTTACGCTTAGGTCTAAGGGTTTGATCTGCAAAGCCTGGGACTATGAATAAAAAGCCAAAAACGTTTTATAAATAAGCAAAACTTTGTGTTTTAATTACATAATGGATGTACAATCTGTAGGAAAGACGCGATACGGAATCTGCCTCAACTTTTATCGTTCCACTGAGAGTCTATCACCAAATAGTAGTAAAAGAAAAGATCCGACTACTAATTCCAACATACGGCGTCAGTCCTGGAGGAAATCTTTGGAAAAGAGCTCTGATTCTGCTTTCTCCAGGTATTTATGTGAATATTCATCAAAAGAAGAAGGTTGTGCAAACTGAAGGTGGACCGACCTTTCTTTGGCAATAATCAATGGTTAAAGTATTGGGTCTAATAACTCATTTAGTCAATTTTGCTCGTTTTTATAGTGATCATCGAAGTGGTCTAGCTCCGAGTGATTCGGATCGAGATTGTCCAGCTCCTGAGCCTACACATGCATTTCAAAGTACGAATCCTTTTTTGAAAGAATCAGCAGGTCTCGGCTCCAGACTAGGCGTCAGTCTTACTGGGAATGAATCAGAAAGTGGAGGCTCACAATCTCCTTCACCAAGGGCAAGTAGACGCCGGCAGGTAAGCAGTATTACAATTGTACACCCATCAGCTATAGTTGTCATAACATTCGAGCTTCGAATCATAAATTTTCAACATACAATACTGCTTTTGTTTGACAGAGATGTCGGAATCATAGTTTAACTTCGCTCTGTATTCTATCACATCATCCATTTTTCAATGGATTTCGACAGTGCCTCAATCTTTTGAAAAAGATAATAGATGCCAGTCACGACAATACATCGCCTAGACGAGCAGTAGCTTCAAAAAATCCCAGGTACACACACACAGACACAAATACTCACTCTCCCTCCCTCCCTCCCTCCCTCCCCTAGAAACACCATGCAAAGAGGACGCGTATTTAAACAGAGGAGGATCAGTACTATAAGCTCTTTATAAAATGAAACCATCGTTAATTAAATTAAGCATTGATGACTCAGGCAGCCATCTTTACGTTTACACTCGGCCAGCAGTTGTCTTTTGTTTTTAGGGACAGCTTATGGGGTTTATTGCTGGGCAAGAACTTGGAAGGAGGAAGTTCAATTGTTCTCCATGATGTACGAGAAATTGAAACATGGATATTACGACTTCTCTCTACACCTGTATCCGTTCCAGCAAATACACGAGTTGAGGTGAGTTTCTTTATCTATAATCTGTGTATTATATAAAAAATATAATTAACATGTACCATACAAAAGGCATTCATGATGATGAGACAAATAGTAACAAATATTAGGTAGTAGTAGATATTTATTTCGTCCTCGTCATCGAGTGCTTGCTGGTTAGCATAATAATTGTGTACAATCATGGTGACTGTCAAGCTGGAGAAGCATAAATTAGTACTAAAATTTTAACTACGCATAAGATAATAATTACTAATAATAGTATGCTATTGAAATTGACATGGTGCAGTTGGAGGTTCTTCCCGTTGATTTATATCCTCCACTTATCTTTGCCCTGCCTGACAAGACGAGATTTACCTTGACGGATTTCCCTCTTCATCTACCTTTAGAGCTACTTGGAGTCGACTCTTGTCTGCAAGTGCTCACACTCATCCTTCTTGAATGCAAAGTGAGTACTTTTCCTCCTGATTAAAATTATAATGCGGACAACAAGAAGTATTCAGGTAAAAGGTAAATAACACGTAGAGTGGAATCCTTTACCATGTGGACGCTTCTATTTATGCAGGTTGTGATACAGTCGAGGGATTATAGTGCACTTTCAATGTCCGTAATGGCGTTGGTGACGATGTTGTATCCGCTGGAGTACATGTTCCCTGTCATTCCACTACTGCCCACGGCCATGTCTTGTGCCGAACAATTGCTCTTAGCACCCACTCCGTATATCATCGGAATTCCTGCCAGCTTTTTGCCTTATAAGAAGCATTTTCGGTAAGTTACATTTTCCTTCGCAAAGTCTCATTTTTATCCAAAACACGATTTTCCACCCACATAATCATAAGCAGACATTATTAACAAGTACATGAAAACTCAATGAAAAAAAGGCCTACGCCCTACGAGTTTCTAAATGATGCCATCGCAAAGAGCGGGGAGTCGAAATTAGTCGAAAACTGTTCGTAAACCCGCTGGCACGATCTGAAGGTGGGATTCGGGCCAACGAGGGCACTTGTTTATTTTCAAGTATCCGAAAAACGTAATGTCAGAAACACGGGTAAAACATCCTACGGATCCAGGATTTGAGCAGTAATGAACGGCCTTTCTTATGATTCAATTGATCTCAAATAACTTGAGATTTATGTTTTATTTAGGCTTCCAGAAGACGTGTGGCTGGTTGACTTGGATGCGAATAGAATATCAGGCCCATCGAATGTAGAACGAGACAGTTGTGATTTTGTCCCTAGTTTACCGGAACCTGAGTGTAGCTCACTGAAAAACCATCTCAAGCAGGTACTTTCCCTACTTTCACTCCAACCCACTTCCATCTATTAATAATTACAATTTCATACGTGGTCCATAGCGATGTATTAATTATTTATTCTGAATCACTGCAAATGTGAGCGTACAACAGAGCTTGATTCAAGCAATGCCTTTCTACTTTGTTGAAAATATTTTAACCAAACGTGATTGTATTCTCTCTCTCTCTCTCTCTCTCTCTCTCTCTCTCTCTCTCTCTCTCATATCATGCTTGTCCATAATAATATAAACATTTACGCAATTTTTTTTAAATAATGATGTTATGATGACGACGATGTATGTAACTATATGATAACTATATCGTTCCCTTCTAACAATATGTGTAATGTGTATGTACAAAGAATAAGTCTTTTATAACTTTCTACTGTCTCAAATTTCTCATACATTTGGTTTGATTGTTTTTGGAATCGGATTGTGTAGGCCATGGACCTACAGGTTAGTTTCTTCGTCAGCTTCTTCGTAGTTACTTTGTGTCTTTCTCAACAATTCTATCCTATCGGTCTTCTAAAAGGAAAATTTTGTACTCCTCGAATTGTACGTAGAATTCTCCGTAACTTTGAATAAAAACACACCAACATGCTACGTATCATAGTTTAGTGCTAGCCATCTTTTAATTTTCAAGTAAAAAAAAAAAACAAAATGGAAATTTTAAGATTCAAGTTTACACATTTTATTCCTACATTCTTCAATATTTATATTACTGGGGACTCTCAGGATGAGAGTTTACAGAATTTCTCCTTCGTATCACAAATCTTTGAAAGATGAAGGAAGAATGGGAAAACTGATTCAAAAAGTTTGGCGTTGACAAAAGAAACTGACTATCTTTCGTGATCCTGTGGCTAAAATATGTAAACAGAGAACAAACAGAGAACAAGGGAACAATTTGTATGACTCTTCTCCCATCTCCTTTAAAACTTGGATGTCAGTCCCAGTTTTTCTCGGTTATCAATTATTTCAATTTCCAACAATATTACTCGCAATGTCAGCATTTTGTCATTTTAACTAGCGCATCCAAAGAGTGTAGTGTAATTGAAATAAAAATCGTGCTTCTCGTAGTATATCAAATTCCAAAATTTTTATGTACGCTCAAAGTTTCACATAATTGATATTTGGTTTACATATTAATGGAAGTAAGAAAAAAGAAAAAGATTTGTACAGTGTTAAAAGTATCACTTTGTTTTCTTGAGAACCATTTAAACAATATAAACTTTTCACTTTAGGCGAACGATATGGTGTTTATAAAATTTGAAAAAAATGCTGTAGAAGAGAAGTTGAATCTTTCTAAAAAAGAAACGCACATATTATAATGTATTTAGCTGAGCATGTGTTAATAATAACTAAATATTGTGTAACGTCGGCAATATTACTACCGTACGTTTGCATTTAATTTTAAAGCTTGTATGTACATATTGCGTTGCATTAAAATATGGAATATGGAATAGTTATTTGTGGTTTTTAACGGCTAAAAATGTATCTCACTCGCAAGCTTGTCCTGATTGATAATAATCATGTTAAGGCAAACGGCAAGAGACTTTTGCAGAAAACTCTGATTTAGAAAGCTTCAAGTTTCATGTAGGTCATGTTTCAATCATCTTGGGTAGAATCATCTCACGTACTTGTTTATGTATTTACATATACCTACAACCTACATACTAGTAATCATAGGAGTAATCATAGTTTTGTGTCCAAGTAGGTTGAGTGACACATTCTGTGATAGGGCAACACACAAAGGGCTAACGCGTATAAGCGTTTAAGTTGGAATTCTGCAACATTTTCCGACCAATAGATGAGAGCCAAAACACCAACTTTGGCCTAAACACGGTTGCAATAGGGAATTAGGCGACTTACAAACTGGTATACAAAGGAACCACACAAAACTCAGACTATGATTTCTTGCATGGCAATGCCATGTAGAACTGCAATAAGCTTGTTTAGATGGCTCATTTTTGCGTATGGGCAGTTTACATGAAAATCTACGAGTACACAAAAGTTTGCGTGTTGATAGAATTTTGATCCCTTCAAGTATGCCTACAAGCGTAGATACATATTTAACTGTGTGTGTAGATTGTAAGTATACTAATGGATTTTGATGTAGATGTAAAATTGTATTGTAAGCCTATACAAGCTTACAAAAGCATGGTGGGGTAACCCCAATGTATTTATGTACAGCAACAAATGTAATGGTATCAAGTATACTTATATATACAAACTGAAATTAAGGCAGCTTGGCTTACTTGGCATATAAGTAGTAAACATCACTGTTATGTACTTACATAATATGTCATTATATTATGGTAAATAAATATATACTACAAATAAACATTTGGAACATTTCTCAGGCTTTGACGAGCATGTCCGCTGCTCCATTTCCAGAGTTGAGTATGCAGCAGCACCCTTCGAAAGGTCTCTATGCCACCGACTCCAGTTCATCGCAAGTGACCTCAGTAAATATTCCATTTCCCCAGCATCAGTCTTTGAGCGGACAAGCCTCGGAAGTCTCTCCTTCCACTGCTCAGACTCTTGCCCAGAGAAATAAAGAGGCATTGTCGAGCACAAATATGTCCTCATCACAAATAAGTCAGTCTCAAAGATCCTCTTTAGTACCTGACACTTACCCTCCACTTCCTCCTCCTCCCAACAGCAGACAGTCTACGTCTAACTTTAATCCTCTCATTTATGGAAACGATGTGGACTCTGTGGATATTGCCACTCGCATTGCTATGGTGAACACATAATATGTATAATACATAATTTATTGGTTTATGCATTTTTAACTCATTGTTATGTTTATATTTTATATACTTTAGAAACTTTGTACAGTAGAAAGTATGCACCCAACTCTGGGAAGTCCTTGTGCGAGTATTATATGCATTATAACATAAAATGCTTTGAATTCATTCGCAGGTTCGGTTCTTCAATTCACCAAATTTACTAGCCAATTTTAATGAACATACTCGTACCCTTCGCCTATATCCAAGACCAGTTGTTGCATTTCAAATTTCAAGCTTCCTTCGATCTCGACCTCATCCACCTTCTCAGTTTTTGATCAAGTTTGCCCGCACACAGGCTGTTGAGTATTTAGCAGAATGGAGTTTAGCTCCAACAAATCAAGGTAAAATCACGTCCTCGATTTTAAAAAAAACTACGCACATGTTTATAGTTATTATTATGCGTGATAGCAATTGAACCTTTAACTTGATGTACTTAATATTAAATAATGATTATGTTTGCGCAGCATTTCTTCGAGTTCAGACGGGGGTTTATGATCCGACGATTATCGGGGACAAAGCTAAATGGTTCGCCCACAATTTGCAGCCCATTAGATTTAATATTCATTCAGACGTGCCAGGTGTATGCTCTGTCTTGAGAAGCATACATCAAATATCTGCTCCGCCGACAGGTATCAAACTATCGTAATATTACTTAATATATGATTTATTACCGTATATTTGATATGGCTGTATAGATATATTAATTAATATATTTACCACTGTAATTTATGAGGGAGGAGAGACACAATATTTAAATCCTGTCTGCATTCTTGTTTTTTTCAGATGAAAGTGGTGGCTCAGACTCGGATGATGCAGGGAGTGGAGAAAGTACATCAAGTTATTCCTCGCTCTCGGACTTTGTCTCTGAGCTGGCATCCTCAGATTTGTCACCGAGTGGGACAGCCTCATCCGCTCATCAAAGGCGCTTACACTATCATCGACCCCCAACAGAGGAATTTGACTTTGAACGAGATCAGACGCATGATGATTTTAGAGGCTCTGACAGGAACGTCACGTCCATATGCAGTAGTCTGGACTTGTCCACAGTTTACAGACCCCCATCATCTCTCCAACTTCCCGAGGATGTAGCTCCGTTCCAAAGAGAGTCTGGCTCTGGCTCCGGCTCCGACTCCGAGTCCAGTGTCAGTTCTGGAGATGCTGCAGAGAGCAGGCGGGAATCCGTGGACACCGAAAAGAGGGATAGTTTAGGGGAAGGACAAGTTGCCATGGTTGGACCAGAGCAGTCTGCCGAGCCAGCACCAACTACCGAAGCACCCACTCCCCGCACCGCTACTGACATCCATCCTGTTAGACAAGCAAGTTTCGGAACTGGTTCTCTCTTGGGTCAAATTGCTACCCAGGCAAAGGAACTCGTTAAGGAGACGAAACGTCAAAGTAGCCAAGAGGGACTTCTTTCTCATGTAGACAAGGTCAACATTTCCATTGGTTTACAATTATTACATTATATGTTTATGTAGTTTAATTCGAAAGGAAAGAGTTCAAAGAATTGTCACTGATATCGTTAGAGAATTGCAACACAATAGCGCTACAATTTAGACTCCTTGTTTTTGGGATGAAATTATAGCTAAAAGCAAAGACCAAAGTGAAATTGAATGAAGTGACTCACCATCAAGGCTCATCATCTACAGATGACTCAAATTTCCTCGCTCCACTAGAAATTGTAAGCTTGCAAAGAGTTCAAAATAATTTATAAATCTCTCATGTAAAATTTTATTATGCTTTGTGTGTAAACCTCCGAAATTTTGGCCATGATTCATCTTACTTTCCCGCTCTTGCAATGAGTTTATTCATAGTTTTTTTTGCCTTTTTCTTTGAATTAGTTGACGAACCAAGCCAAAAAAGCAGCAGAAGAAGCAGGGAAAAGCATGCAGGCTGGTCTTAGCAGAAGCGGTTTGGATGATTTAACTCATGTCGGTAAAAATACCTGGGATGATATTACAAAGCAAGCGAAAAAAGGGCTTTTAAAAGTAATTGCAATAATATGTATAGCTAGCACTTAACTTTGTGTACCTACAGTGCATGATTATTTGTTGTGTAATCTATGTAGGTACTATTATGTACAGCTTAAAATAATTCATTAGTATATGTCATTTCCTTGGAGTATATATCAGTATAACATAGAGATGCAGAGCTGGGCGTTTGCAAAAAAATCTTGCCGCAAACGAAAAAGTCCCCACCTTTGCTTTGTTAGGGTATTTCCAGGTAACTATTTTCCATATCAACGAATTTACTTTGATTGAAAAGTGTGATGCATACTTCAATGACCAACCCTCAGACAAAAATATAATTTCTTGATTTTTCAATTTTGAAGAAACAATATAAAAAGATTTGTGCCAGTTTCCTCAGTATCGTATCAAAATGCTAAACACCGTTATTTCCACTGAGATCGTGAGAATCAAAATTCGATACTTTCCTATAAAATCTAAATTTTGTGGATTTTTATAGAAACTAAAAAATATTAGACTTATTTTAGCACTGCCCCCTAAGAATTTTACA
>JAQIVE010007278.1:0-10619 GCA_034698285.1 Sminthurinus bimaculatus
TCATAATTATCTATCAAGCCTTACCACTATACGCATATGTGTTACAATTTACATACCGTAACAAGTGCCTAACAAAATAGTCGTGCTGATTGAGCATCAGGATGCACTTTTCGGGGTTTCAATACAACGGCAGAAAGTAGACAAAGACCCAGGCGCCCAGGGCAACGTAGTCGATGTGAAAGGCATTTTCGGCCCCGAATTCGGCTCTTTGCCACAAAAAGACGAAGCTGACGCACTGAAAGGCCACCAGGGCGAACATGAGCCAGTTGACCAGGTGCCACAACATGTGTTGCCACCATCGACGGAAGGGCCGGACCCTCAGGGTGTCCCCCGCCCCACTCTCCAATTCAAAGGGCACCACCTTAATGAAGGAGCAGAACTTGTAAATTCTGAAGGCCATCTTGAAGGTCTCCTTGGTGAGGAAAAAGTGGAGGGATTCGATGGCGGGATTTTCCCCCAGCCAGGCTTCTTTCCAGTGGTCCATTGTTGGAAAACTCGGGAGCAGCGGATTATTATTATTATTTCCCTCATTTTTATGATGGTTAGCATCCTTGTTACTCGCAATTGCTGGTTCTCTGTTGCTCACAACTTGTACGACCTGAATCTCGGGTGACTCCATGTCCATAATAACATAGGGAGACTCACAGGGAAATTGGAAAAAAAAATATTATGGATGCCGTTGTAATGTTTTCCCGTCGTGCTGAAATCTCCTGGAGCGAATGGTATGCGAAATTCCAGGTTGATCGCAATTTCGTTCACGTTTAGGTACTTTTCCAGGAAATGGAACAAAGGCACGTGTATTTTATGAGTCGCGTTTGTCCTCAATTTACTATGTACATTGTACAGGGTGATCAATGTGTGTATTCCTGAAAGTAAAAATCATATCCCAAAAACCACAAGAAATTTTGATATGGGGTCATGGGGTCATAAATCGTTTGTAGACAAAGAACCAAAGTACTTTCGGCATAACTTGCAAACTCCAGGTGGCGCTGGTCTCGGGGTCACACAAGGTCAAATATTGAATGACTTGGGAAAGACGTTTAAATTTGAATCTTGGCGCCAAATTATTTTTCCAAAAAAACATCATTTTTCATCATTTTTTAGCGGATACGTGTAATTTTGTTTTTTTTAAAGTCAGTGCCATCTATGAAGGGGACGTTTTTGAAAAATTCGTTTTTGCATAGGATTTTGTAAAATTCAAAATTCCCGCCTCCCGATGATTTCCCAAAGAGACTACTAAAGTAGTTGGAGAAATTAGCACAAGGAGGAACAACTCAACGGTATAAAGTTCTATAGTTGAGATTGACTGCATACAGGGTGTGCAAGACCCTGCTCGATAGGTTATGGTAAATAGGATTCAAAAGCTGAGCAAGTTCTGTGCACTGGTGCAATTTGGATGATTTAGAATAAAACTTGTGTTGTAGATTTAATTTTTGAAGCTTTTTATTTTAGCTTTTTAGTTTTTATTTAACTTGAAATAAAATTTGAATATATTGTACACTTCACTTTCAAATATCTGTGTAAATGTTTATATTTTACAAGACTGTGTGAATGTGTGTATTTGACTTTGACTTTTACGATAGTTCACAATGTAATGTGTATATGTATGTGTAAAAGTGTAGACAGAGGCACACAGGCTTGTCTCAATTAAATGTCAGAGATTTATCTGAATTTTTACTGACTACTGACTATTGAGTACTGAGTCCTATTGAGTTCTGAGTCGTGTCAAATACTGACTCTTGACTCGACTGAGTCTTGACTGATTTGTGAGTGAGTCGTAACTAACTGATTATTGCACAAAAATCGGAGTTTAAATACTCGAAAATTGTATAATTCTTTTAAATACATGTAAGTCTCCGTCGGATCACCAAAAAAGTAGATACGACAGAGACAGAAAGTAAGAAGAGAATTCGAGGGAATTCTGGAATTCCCGTCTTATTTTCAAGTCAAGAAAAATAGATTCGGGGAAATCGGAATTCCCGTCTTATGTTACTCAACAATGTAAATGTACGAATAATATTTTAAAGTGAGAGAGAGAGAGTAATTCTGTGTATTGTGTATGTATTTGTACGTGACATTTCATCAACTTCTGTGGTGTTCATGATTTATGTATTTACATTGGCTCTTGCTGCTGAAGGCAGCAAGAAAAAGAAGGAGAGAGAGAGAGAAAAATAACCATGTATCTAGCTGTACATTATAGCGATCGGTCTATTTTTGCCTCTCTCTCTGTATAGTACGGAAATCCCAATACACGTGATAAAATCTACTCTCTTTTGCATATTATCGGTGCAGGTGATCGAATTGACTCATTTGCGAAATGCTAAGAAAATACATGAACATTTTTACGAGTAAAGAGAAATGCAATGAAAATCTATCTACTCTATTTATTTGTATGTATGCTCGTCGCAACATGCCGGCCACCAAAGCGATTCTCCGGTAGAAGCGGTTTAAAGAGAAGCGTGACGAGGATCATGGACTAAGAGGTCCAAGGGGAGTTCATATTTAGGGGACAAATCTTTGTAATGGTCATATCGAATTCTTTAGTTGTAAAAGGCACATCTTGTGGAGCCTTCTTCAACTTCCTGACTAGTTCTGGTTTACAGGAAGCGGTCTTGACTCTGATTACTCTGACTTTTCCATCTTCACCGGGATAAAGCTTAACGATTTTTCCCATTTGCCATTTCAAAGGCGGAAGATTATCTTCTTTGACGAGTACGAGTTGACCTTCTTCCAGATTAGGTTCTTCTTTCTGCCATTTCTAACGTTTTTGCAGCTCGTGCAAATATTCCTTGGACCAGCGTTTCCAAATATTTTGATATTGTTGGGAAACTCGTTGCAACCTTGAAAGTGTGTTGTCCTTGAGGTGAGTGACGTCTGGTTCTGGCAGAGCATTCATCGGTTGGCCGATGAGAAAGTGTCCGGGCGTTAAAGGGCCAGGATCCGAAGGATCCATTGATGGTGTTGTCAATGGTCGTGAATTAAGAATCGAAGAAATTTTGGCGAGCAGCGTTGTCATTTCTTCATTTGTCAGATGAGAATCACCAACAACTCTTTTAAGATGATACTTCATTGATTTAACAGCGGCCTCCCAAAGACCACCTAAATGTGGAGATCCGGGTGGAAGAAACTTCCATTCTAGTCCCTTGGGTATCTTCTGGTTAATATCTGAGTTGGTGAATGCTTGATACCATTCACGGATCTGGTTGTCGGCGCCCTGGAAATTTGTACCATTGTCACTGTACATAGTGGACGGCATTCCTCGGATGGCGATAAATCGTTCTAGAGCTGCGATGAATGAAGGTGTGTCGAGGCCCCAGACGAGTTCAAAATGTACTGCTTTGGTTGCAAAGCAAACAAACACAGCGATCCATTTTTTACTAGTTTTGGCTCCTCGTCCTTTAGTGTCCAGTGTAAAAACTGGTCCAGCGTAGTCAATACCACATTGGTCAAAGGCACGAGAAGGATTGATTCTCGTTGATGGGAGATTTCTCATGATTTGCGAAACGGTATGTGGTTGATAAACCTGACATCGTCGACATTTTTGGATGAAATCTCGAATGACATTTGAAGCTCGAATGAGCCAATACTTCTGCCGAAGGGTTGCTAATAGAACTCGGTTATTAGCATGTCCGAATTTGTGATGATAGTCAGCGACTATTAATTTTGAAAGATGACTGGTTGCAGGAAGGACGATTGGATGTTTCTGTCCGATCGGAATTTCTGAATTTTCAAGTCGACCTCCAACTTTGAGTAGACCATCTTCATACAGTAGATTTAGCAACTTAAGGCTACTATCACTGTTAACAAGATTTCCCTTTGTTAAATTTTTAATTTCTTTTGGGAAAAATCTTTGTTGTTCCATTTTAACTAGTGCAATTTCCGCTTCTTGCAATTCAGTGAATGAAAGAAACTTTGAGAATTCTACACCTGTTTTTCTTATTTTATTTCTCCATCGTAACATGTACGCAGTTACTCTTATTAATTGAGGAAGGCATGAAAAATTTTCAATCCATGACTTCTCTTTTTTAACATGATGACAGACAGCAACTTTCTTCTGTTCGTCTTCTGTCTTCGGATCGAAATCAAATTGTTCAAATTTAATGACTTGATCTTGAATTCTAGGTGGTCCATTCCACCATAGTTTGCTGTCAATTAATTCTGCAGTTGTTATACCTCGACTGGGTAAATCTGCAGGATTTTCAATTCCAGGTATGTGGTGCCATGATGCGGAGGGAAGAAATTCTTGAATTGCTTCAACTCTGTTGGCCACAAAAGTTTTCCATGTTGCTGGTTCTTTTTGAATCCAACTCAGGGTAATTGTAGAGTCTGTCCATCCATAAAGTTCATTAATTTCTAGTTCCAAACTTTCTTGAATGACTTTCATTAATTTTGTGACTAAGACTGCAGCTTGCCGTTCTAGTCTCGGGAGATTGACATGACTGGCCACCTTGGTCTTTGCGGCAATAAGTCGTGTCTGAATTTCTCCATTTTCTGTCTCGACTCGGAGATAGATACATGCGGCGAACGCTTTTTCACTTGCGTCACCGAATCCATGCAATTGATAATTTGTTGCTTTTGGATGGTCAATGGAGCGTGGAATTTTAATTTCCTCAATTTTCTTTAACTGTTCCTTGAACTCGTTCCATTGATTTTCGATGTGAGTGGGCAAACGGTCTTCCCATTTTTCTGTCGTTTTCCAGGCCATCTTCATGAGGAGTTTGGTCGTGATGAAAACGGGGGCGAGCCAACCTGGAGGGTCAAACTGTTTAGAAATATCTGACAACAGCGTTCGCTTAGTTAACGTCCTTTCTTCAAAGAGAATGAATTTGAAACTAAATTGGTCAGTGTTTGGAATCCACTGAATTCCTAGAGCCTTACTTCCTTCTTCTTTGTTGAATTCAACTAAAGAAAGTCCATGGCGTTCTTCAGGTACTTTCTTCAATACTTGTTTACTTGACGAAGTCCATTTCCGAAACTCGAGTCCTCCTCGTTTTCCGATTTCTGAGACTTCTTCATAAATCTGGAGGGCTTCCTTATCTGTCTTACCCCCAGAAATCAAGTCGTCTACATATTCATGATTAAGTAGTGCGTGAGCACCGACTGGAAAATCTTTTTGTTCGTCGGTCGCTAGTTTTTGCTGAGCGGCAATAGCTGAGTGTGGGGCTGCAGCATTACCGAAAACGATTGTGGTCATCTTTCTTACTTTTATGGGATCTTCTGGTCTGCTTATCCAAAAGAACCTTTGATAATCTTGATCAGCTGGATGCATTTGAAACATTCTATACATCTTAGTAATATCTGCTGATATGGCTACTACATAGCCTCTGAAGCGGATGATTTGATTCATTAGATCGGGTTGTCTTTTGGGTCCGACCAGCATTTTGTCGTTGAGGGAAATTCCGGTCGACGACTTGGATGAAAAGTCGGAAACAACTCGAACTTTTGTTGATGTTGAACTTTCCTTGATCACGGCGTGATGGGGAAAGTAGAAGCACTGTTCTGGAGGGATCTCCAGATCCTTTGGTGGGACATTGACACAATGTCCAGATGTGATGTAATCATTGATCACCGTCACATATTCTTTCTTGAGTTCAGGATTCTTTTTCAGTTTTGACTCCAACTGATTGAATCTTTTCTTTGCCATATAGGAGGATTCGCCTAACTCGGGCGAATCTGGTTTGAATGGCAGGCGGACAACTACACGTCCATCTTCTCGTCGATAGGTGGTATCCTCGAAAAATTCTTCAGCTAAAGTTTCTTCCTTTGTTAGATGAATTTTTGTGGGTATCTCTTCCATTTCAAAATATTTCTTCAATTCTAAGTTTAGAGTGCAGTGATGAGACAGAGCAATTCTTTTGGGTCGAGTTTCATTTACAGGTCCACTCAGAATCCATCCAAATACGGTTTCTGGAGCATAAGGTGAGCCAGGTGATCCTGTTATTCGTTTTTCTCTCATGACTTGTGGAACAAATTCACAAGACAAGAGTAGATCAATTTGTCCTGGGTGGTCAAACTGTGGATCAGCTAGTTTAAGTTGTCTCAGGAAATCCCAATTAACTGAGTCAATTCGTTCTCTAGGCATGTCATCAGCTGCTTTGTCGGTTACAGCTGCATTAACACTAAACTTATGCTCCAATATTCGTGAAGAAATTTCGACGGTGACTTCTTTTGAACATCGAGTAATAATATTATTTCCAACACCTCTTACTGTTACGTCAACGTCTCGTTGTTTCAAACCGAGACGCTGAGCGCAAGTTTTAGAAATAAACGAAGTGTCCTAACCTGTGTCCAAGAAGATTTTGATGGGAACTTTTTCTCCAATTGAATTCTTGGCATTCATTTGGGCAGTTGCTAGTAGCACTAACTTTCTTGCCGGTCCATTAATGGCAAAGTTGACTGTTCCATGATGTGAGCTCCTTTGCTCTTTAGCACCGTCGAATTGTTGTTGAGAAGCAGCAGCTTCTTGAGGTTGAGGATTTTTTCTCGGGGGACCACGATCCTGTGGTTGCTGATCATCTTGAGATTCTGAAGTTTCATTTTGAAGTCTTCGTTCACCAGGTTTCCTATTATTTTGATAGTACCTAGTATTGTACCTAGGGCCTCTACGATATCGTCGTGTTGGGGCTCCAGGTGATGATTGATCTGATGTGAAACAAACTAATTCATGATGGTTGTCCATCTGACAACGTGAGCACTTTTGTCCTTTCCTAGGACAGCCTTGATTTGGTACATGAATTTGTAAGCATCGAGAGCATACGTTGTGAGCTCTTTTCAAAGAGTCTCTTTGCTTGATACTAAGAGCCTTGAAGTCTTTGCAAGCAATAGTTTTATGATTAGTTGTTTCACATTTAATGCACTCATACCTTTGGTTGGTTCCTTTGACATGGTGCGATTTGCCTTCTTTGGGCTTATTTTCGGATTTTCCTTCCGTGTTTTCCTTGGCTCTGTCCTTGAGGATTTTAGCTCGGCTGAGCGTTGATTTCTCCAATTCAGACCTAGGGGGAAGGTTGTCCTTACCTTTTGTCTCTATCATCCATTGTTCCACAGCAAGATCATCAAGTTTATGAAGCACTAGAAAGTGGATGATGAAATCTGCATGTTTCGATTCATCCGGTTCAATTTGCTCCAGCTTGCGTCTTAGGTCACCTGCGGCGTGAATGAGATCTTCAGTTTCAGCGGGCTTTTTCCCAACAATCGCTGGGATCTTGATAAAGCTTAGTATAGCGTCCTTCGGTTTGTCTCGTTGTCGGTTGAATCTGTCTCGAAGTTCTTTCATAGCATTTGGATAGTTTTCATCTGTAATCTCATAGTTATTAACAATAGAGTAAGCAGCTGTACCTTTTTTCATTCTTTCTCCAAGAAGAGTGAGCTTGACATTATTTGCTTTTCCAGCTCTCTTCGGGTCCTTCCACCAATTGTTTCACTTGTTTTCAAAATCCGGCCATCCTTTTGGAGTAGAGTCAAATACGTGGGTAAATTCCTCTCGTTCGACCAGGATAGGTACTCCAGCCATTCCACCTGCTTTGGGAATGACTGTGAGGGCGATGGCATCAGCATCCTTGGTAACTTGATCTAGCACCGTCTCGATGTCCTTTATGTTCTGCACTTCTGTAGCCAGAGAAGGGTGTCCATGTGGATAGGCGATCAACAGTTTGGTTTTTATTTCTTCTAAGTTCTTTCCTGCGTCCTTAATTTGAGCTAGGATTCTTTCAATGGCCCTTTGGGTCAATGGTGCTGTTCCATGAGCTGCAACACTGTCTATTAATTTCGTGACTCTTCCGTCCAAAACTACTCGCAGGGCGTGATATTCCAGTTGCTCTGGGGTCGCCATCTTAGGTTTTGATCTGGAACCGTAGGAACTTGAAGTAGTTGTGGTAGTGGTGGTACTTGAAGTAGCGGTTACGTAGATACTACTTGTAACTGTAGGAATTACAGTAGTTGTAGCAGTTGAAGGGGTTTCTCCTGTTGTGGTTACTGGAGGGATCACAAAACTTGTAATTACAATAGTGGCAACAACTGTAGTAACAAGAGGGGTCGCAGCTGTAGTTACTGTAGGGTCTACAGTAGTAGTAGTGGCAATAGAAACTTCGGTAGTGAAGACTTGGGAAAAATTGGAGATTAAATCTTCAATTCTAGTAGGTTGGGAAGTTGGTTGTAGTTTTTGGTCTCTATCTTGCTTAGTCCAACCAAAAGACCACTTCTCCCACTCCTTGTGGGCTAATTCTTCCTCGGTTAGTTCCCTTTCAACCTGTGTGACAACTTTTGCTTTGAATACGTCGGGAGATTTCTCTGTTTGACTTGATAAACTCGTCGCTATCTTGTTCTCCTTCTGATTCAGATGCTGAAGGTTTCTTCTGCTGATATTCACGAAAACTTTCTTTTCGTGTGCTGGGTCCTGCTTTGGGGTTTTCAGCAGCTTCGGTTGTGCCGTCGTCGTCCTCGAGGGTTGATTCAGCCTCTATAACCGAAGAGTTTATCGATTCTTCGTCGTCGTCGAAAAACCGGAAACTTTCTATAGTTTCTCCTTGAAGCACTCAAGCGTCGAAACTTGGGGTTTCGGTGTAATCTTGTGCACTCAAGAATGAAGTCGCGGAGGTAACTTCCAAAGCTTCTTGGCGTTCCTTCTCGATTTTTATTATCTTTAAAAGTTCACTTCGAAATTCGGGGAAATAATCTTCCTCGAAATCAATATTCCTATCACGAGCGTACTTTTTAAACTTAGTAAAAATGTACGTATAATCGTCGTCAGTCCATTGACGAGTGAAGGAAAAGTTTTCTGGCACTTTTATTTCCACTAGTCCAGTTTCAACATTAGTTGTGAACTTAAAGTTATTTTTAGATTTAAATAGGTGCTCAGCTGTTCCAAGTATCACTGGAACTAGACTGGGCCCGATTAGATTTGTATTTGATCGTAGATTCCTGAGTCTTCGTTCCTTGAATTCCTCAGCGTCGAACTTCCTTTTCTTGATTTGGAATTTTGGCGGCTGTTATTCAGCTAATCTCGATTCTAGCTCTTTGATATCTTTTTTAAGTGATTTTAAACTTGACTTCGCTTCTTTTTTCTCTTTTTTGGGTACACTGGAGTCTGCAATGAAAGCTTCTGTCTCTGACTGCTTTTCTAAATAACCTTTAAGGAGACCGCCTTCGAAGGACAGTCGCCATTGTATGTGATGATCTCGAAACTCAGCAGTTGATTCGGCTCGCTCTGGTTGTCTACGTTGAAAATCTGAAATGTACTCAAGGCAACCAGAGGGATCTCCAATGTGGATACGGAAGGCTTGGATATATTTTTCTTTGAGCTTTGTTAACTCTTCAACTCGTTCTTTGTCACAGGTTGTGTAGAGTTCAATCCCCCACAACACTAACCCGAGCTGTTGTATCCAATACTGTCGATCTTTCTGACCTGGAGCACTGGTGGGAGTATCTTCAGTTAAGCCTTCAAGTACGTCTTTGTCTGGTTCATACCAAGTCAGCGGATTCTTGAAATTTACTGGTGGTTTCTCCTCACTCATGAGAAAGAATCAACTTGTTGTTGGTTGAAACTCTTCAAGTTCCAACTTCTCAATTTTGTTTGGAGAAGGACGAATTTTTGAGGAAGTCAATTAATTAATTTTCCAGCAAGTTTTTATGACGAGGGTTAATTTTTTATTGTTGTCGTTAATCGCTTCAGTGGCTCAGAAGGTTACTTCGATGCCCTAAAAATTACGATGTAGTTATGATGACCGCCAAGCGGCAAGTTACACAAACGTAACGCAACGAAAAATTATTACCTACACGTCTAACTTATAATACTGAAATTTAAGAGCTATATGTTACTAGTACACTTGTATAACCATAATTATAGATTCAATATAAAATTATGGAACAATCATGTATAATATATTTAACCGTTAAAGATACAATAATAAAACTTTATATTAAGTATGCATAATTCGGTATGATTTTCTTAGGTGTATATTTTAACATAACATAAATATACCACAATTTATGAATGCAAATATTTCCACTAATATGTAAACCTTGAGGGAGGCATCATCTGGTCTCTGCTGGGATCCTAGAGATTGGCTTCACTTCCCAAGTCCGTGTTCAAGATGGAGTCCTAGGCTTCGAGTGATTTCACAGCAAGGGCAATCTTATTTCTGCTTTCCTTGGCGTGGTCGAAATCTAGCACGACACTGTCCGCACCCGCGTTGGATTCTATGGTAATCCCCTCAAAACGCGACCTGGTTTGTATCGCGAATACAATTGCCAACCAGGATTTTTCTCGTACAAGGCGTCCCTCGTAAGTCCCGAGAAGGTTGGTATGATGTATTAGGGTCTGAGTTTTGAAGGTAGATTTTATATCACAAAGGGGTTAACGACACAAAAGTTTCTTTCTTCGTTTTTAGCCGGCCACGGAAAAAGAATAAGATTCGAAAATTGGAAAATTTTCAAGTCACAAGTCACAAAACACAATTTTTCACAAATGGCGGAAACTTTCACTTTTCGGTTTTTTCACTACCCGAGGTCACGGGTCACGGAACCGATCCGTGAGTGTCCTCCAATGAAAGATTAGGGCAATGGAGGGCAAACCGGAATGTACAATATTCTAGTGGTCGACTGCATGAACAAGTTAGGGT
>JAQIVE010007279.1:0-10619 GCA_034698285.1 Sminthurinus bimaculatus
ACTTCTCCAATTTCTAATTAGTCATATTAGCTTTAAAGTGTTCATAATTGCTTAAGGTTGAAGAAATATTTTAATTAATAGACATTATGTATATTTTGTATTTTTTGCTGCAGGATTCAATAAACGGAAACTAAAATGAGCAGCAGACGACGTCAAGTCCCTTCAAGTTCCAGAAGCAGGAATTCTGCCAAAATTAGTCGGAATTGTCTTGCTGTCAAAGTCCAGCCATTATTTTGTTACTTGTGCTCTCAAAATTTCATCAGCATTAAGGAATTTAAAAATCATCAGCATGAATCAAACGAAAATGATGGGGATCAAAAAAAATCAAACTATATGGATTTTGTGATAAAAACGGAAAGTGAAGAAGAAGAACCTGAAGAATGTGACGAAGAAGAAGTTCCCGATTGGGCAGCATCAAAATCTCCTCACAATAATCAATTTGAAGAGCAAGAAATCACCACACATTCCGTTGTATCAACGAGTCCAAGCAAAATTAGCTCCAATTCACATCGTGAAAAGTATGATCAAAACAAAGATAATATTTTAATTTTAATTTTACTACTTTTTACAAATTACAAAAAAATGCTTATACTTATACCTAATATTTAATCTAATTTTGCTTTTTTGCTTCTATACAGACAAGTTCTCAAGTGCCTAAATGGAGCCGATCAAATTAAAATCCTTTGTTACATCTGTTCTACTCAATTTACAAGTCTTCAAAAATTTAATGACCATCTGACAACTCCAACATCAAAAGCAAGTTTAGAATCTCACTCTGATGCTGGTAAAGAAAATCATCAAAGTCAAGCTAATATTACTTTTTCCTCCGCTACCTTTGAAATCGACGATCAAATTATTCCTTCCCCAATCTCATTTGAACTTGAAGATGATGATGATGATAATGATGAAAATTACACACAGGAAGATCCGCTTCAAATAAATAGTAGTATTAATAGTGAAAACAATACAGACTGTCCTCATTGTCCAAAAACTTTTAGAAAATCTATTCATCTGGCTGCTCATCTCCGGAACTTTCACACAACTGAAATTAATTCAACGATTGACTTTCAACATGATAAAAGTGAAAATAATAACGATAATGGTAGTGAAAATGATGATGAAACTGTAACTTCAAGTAGAAGAAGAAAATCAAGCCGGAAAAAAGATGGTGATACAATTTGTTTAAATTGTAAGCATAATTTTCACGCTCCTCGAGATCTCCAACGTCATATTAGTAAAGTTAAGAGGGTTGATAAAAAATGTGCTGCTTGTCTCCAGACTTTTGTATGGTCTTGTGTCGTCCGAGCCCATCAAAAATCTTGTGACGGACTTATAATTGGAGCAAATAGTGTCATTAGTAGTAGTAGTAGTAGTATTAAAAAAAATAATGATAAAGATGAAGATGGATCCCCAAAATTTCCCTGTACTCATGATGGATGTGACAAACAATTTTCTGTACAAAGTGACCTGGCTCGTCATTCCCTGGTTCACCTAAAAGAGAAGCCCTTTAGATGTGATTTTATTCTTCCATCATCCAATTCTACTTGTGACCGAACTTTTAGAAATGCTGGAGAATTGGCAATCCACATGAATCGACACACTGGAGAAATAGTCTACTCTTGTCCAGAGGAAACGTGCGAGAGAAGCTTCCGGGAGAAGAGACGACTCAAGGATCATCTCAGGGCTGTTCATCCATCATTACTAAATATTTGGCCAAATTTAAAATTTACTTCTCATGGAACTGTCATAATGAAAGAAGAAGCAGGACAAAGATTGATTACGATGGAAACTGGAGAAATGTCAAGTTTAGTACAAGAAGAATCGCTTTTAAATGAAGATTCAACATCTAGAGCAGATTTAAATGATAATGATAATGATAATAAATCTGATGAAGCCAAATCAGATGCCGATTGGGAGCCAGATGAAGATTCAAACTCTGGATCCAACTTAAGAGCTGTCTCCAAGTCACGATCAAAGTCAAGGTCAAGTTCGAAGTCAGCAAGAGAACGAAGTTTCAAATGTCGTTATCCAAACTGTGATCGAGCTTTTTATACAAAACAGGACTGCAAGCGGCACTTCACCTGTCACCTCACCGAAAAACCGTGTAAATGTACTTTCGTCCTCGAAGACTCTGGAGAAATATGCGGACGGACATTTCGTGTCATGTAAGTACTAAATTCTTTTTTTTTATATTCTTTTTAAAAATAATTAATGTAAAATGTTATTGAGAGACAAAAATCTAAAATTTTGTAAAATTTACAAAATTTTAGATTTTTTCCTCTTAAAATATTTATATTTTAAAATTTCAGTTCTGAACTTAAAGAACATGAGAACAAGCACACCCGGGAAGTAGTTTACGAGTGCCCGAGACCAGATTGTGGAAAAACTTACTTGGAGCGCCGACTTCTTCGTAATCACATAAAAAACCATGACAAAGTTAGAAAAAGACCCGGACGTCAATTAACATTGAGCAACCGGCCATCAAAAAGAAGAAAGATTAACATTGACCCTGACCTCAATTCAAATTCCAACTCAAACTCTAATTCAGCTTCTAGTCAGAGTCACCTTGAGGGTGAAACAGCAAGAGGAGACAAGAAGCCGAGAAATTTCCGGTGTGATCAATGTGACAAATCATTTTACAATCGACAAGGACTCGATCGGCATTCAACAATCCATTTGAGTGTGAAGCCGTTCCAGTGTACTTTCATCATGGAACAAACTGGAGAACCTTGTGGCCGAAGTTTTAGAGTGGTAAATATTTTTTTGATAAATAAATTACCAAAATATGAAGCATTATATAATTTTAGAGATTTATAGTTAAAAATCCTGTATTTTAATTTTTAATTTACTTTAGTCCGATGAGCTCCGGAGTCACGAGAATGTCCACACAAAACTTGAGAGATTTGACTGCCCGCATGAAGAGTGCAAAAAAGTATTTTATGAGAAGAAAGGGTTGAGACTGCATCTGAAAAATATTCATCCGTCTCCAGAGGAAAAGGAAATACTGCTGGAGAAGAAAAAAGCGATGGCAGCTATTGAGATGGAGAAAAGACGGAGTCGAGAGAGACGCTTCAAATGCTCCCATTGTGATGCCGCATTTTACACGATGAAGTCAAAGGATCGACACACAACGGTTCATTTACCCGAGAAGCCTTTCAAGTGCACATTCATCGTGGAGGAGACGGGAGTGACCTGTGGTCGGACTTTTAGGGTCCAGTCCGAGTTGACCGTTCATGAAAATGTTCACACTAAAGAGAAAATTTTCAAATGCCCGTATCCAGACTTGTGCCCTCAACTTTTCTTTTATGAAAAGACAGCCCTCAGGTTGCACATGAAGAAGAAGCATGCACCGATACAAGAGCCGGGTCAACAACAAGGTCAAAGTCAAAGTCAAGGGAATGAAGGCGAAGAAAATCCTGGAGAAAATGCCGCTTCACCTTTTAATAGTGCTTTCAAGTGTTGGACTGGGGACTGCAATGGAAAAACCTTTTCCGGTGCAACCGCTCTCAGGAACCACAAGAGGGTTCGTCACAGTGAAAGAAAACCACCCGGAGCCATTTGTGAGCTGTGTGGAAAAGTTTTGGTTTGTGCCACCTCGCTCAGAGCTCATCTCCAGCAAGTTCATGAAAGACTTCGACCTCATTTGTGTAATTTTTGTGGTGAGTGCTTTAAAAATAATTTTAATATTTTTTTGTATTTTTTTTAAATGTAGCTTGAGCTTATGAATTAAAATTTTTTTATTTTTATTTACTTTACTGTGTATAGGCCAGGGATTTTTTTCCAAAGGAGTTTTCCAGCGGCACGTTCGTCTTCATACGGGGGAAACGCCGTTTCATTGTAAGAGCTGCACAGCCCAATTCCGGTTTTCCTACGAGTTGAATCGACACGTTGCCCAAGTCCATACGGGAGAAAATCTGAGGAAATATGAGTGCACTTGGACTGATGAGGCTGGTGTAAAGTGTGATAAATCCTTTTTTACGAAACCGGCCCTTGAGCGACATTTACTTGTACACACGGGTAAAATAGCATTTTATTTTGTAACTAAACTCAAAATAAATCATAATATTTCTACTTACTTACTTTTAATTCAAGTATTTTATATCGCCTGTATTATTTTATAATTTTCACGGTTATTAAAGTTAAGTTTATTTTTTATTTTTATTAGGTGAGAAACCGTTCCAGTGTCCAATAGTCGGTTGTCCCGTCGCATTTCCGGATCCTCGACCCCTGAAAAATCATATAGTGAACTCCCATCCAGAGTTTCCCGTGGATACTCTCTCAAAGAAGAACATGTCAGTTCGTGTAACTTCTAAATCTTCTTGAATTTAATTAATATGTCGGAAAATCATATTATTATTCAAACATTTTTATATACTATCGCGTTTCGGGAAAATATTAAATATAGATATTCATTGGGATTATTTATGAAAATTTAATTATGGTTAAGTTTAATGCATTGAGCATTGACGAATATTTTATATGTTAAAATTTGCTTATTGGTCATTCATATTCAGGTGGCTCAAAACTTTTCCATTTCAAACTCTCTACAAAGTATGCTTTGAACTTTGAATTTAGTTTGGAATTTTTTCTTTAGACTTTTACTTTGATTTAAAAAAATAACAATAAAACCTTACAATTAACGGTAACTACAATTATTGTAGTTACCGTTAATTGTAGGGTTTTAATGCACATGTAATTAATTTATTATGCTAGGGACTCATAATACTTATAAGCATAAATATTATAGAGGAAGAAGAAGCAATAAGCAATATAGCTTATCATCAGCTGCTCGGCTGGACATTCAACTTGACTCGTGTGTAAGTATAGGTTGTAAAAAGTTAAAAGTTGTTTTGTATTATATTATTTGTTCACCGTTCTCACAATGTATGTAGATTGTAGATTATAGGTTACATAATAAGTAGAATTGGAGCTGTGAAATAAGGAGAAAAAGCTACAGTTGACAGCTCAGCCTATCTCAATAATATAATGTGGATATCTTTTGACTTTTTACGATACACACAACACAATGCTCAGTGTACTAGGCTTTTGTAAGTATGGAGCTGCATTTGTATGGTTTTAAATGTAATGTATGTATAGTGTACATATGAAATGGACTGGACTGGACTCGAGCTGACTTGTGTCCTTGAAACGGGTTTCTTTCTTGATACTCGTTCTTGCTTCTTGCTTGACTCTCTTCTCTCTTCTGTCCTGTCTCAGAATTCAGAATTCATACACATGTAATAATATAATATGTAGAATACTTGATACTCGGCTCAAAGACAGGGTTCTCACTTTTCATTTATTCCCACTGTCCACCGTTCTTCTGTCTTCTTCTGTCCTTCGACTTGCATAATCCAACCTGTATGAGTTTGTCCAGGATCAGTATCAATTCCTGAGATTGAGATTCGCAGGTGACGGCCAAGAAGAAGAAGAAGAAGAAGAAGGATTTTATACACTGCCATGGATTGAAAGGCGGAATTCTTTCCAGCAAAAGCTCTCAATAGTGTCTGCACATTCTCGACGCCATCCGAGGGTGCGACTAATTGCAATTATTAGTTTTAGTTAATTAATTTTAGTTAAGTAGTTACGACAAAAAATATACAAAATGACGAGGAATTCCCAACAGTATGAAAAGGACGGACGATATGGCTGGCTCATCGTGCTGGCTTCCTTTGTGGTTCAATTTATTGGTGAGTTTTTTTTATTTTTTGCTAATTTTTGAAAATGAAAAATTCTTCTTCTCAATTTAAAAATTGTATGTATTTATAAATTGTATTTGTATTTTTGACAGCTTTGGGCATCGACTTCACCTTTGGGATATTCTATCGAGATATTTCCAAGGAATTTTTCCAAGTTGGTCGAGGAGGCACTTCGTGGATTCCGTCGATTCTCAGTGCTGTAGCTCATGCTGTGGGTAAGCTATGGAGTGAAAATTTTAATTGCCAATTATTTACTGTACAAAATTTAACTATGAATTATGTAATTGCAAATATTCTGATGATTTTTTTATATTTACAGGCCCAGTTGCAAGTATATTAACCAACAAGTATGGATTTTGTACCGTCTCGGTATTGGGGAGCTTGTTTGGTGCCCTGGGATTTGCACTCAGTTTTTTTGCACAGAGTCCTGAAATTATGTACCTTACCATCGGAATTATCGGAGGTTTGCAATTTTATTTCTTTTCCTTTGAGA
This sequence comes from Sminthurinus bimaculatus, assembly GCA_034698285.1. NCBI lineage: Eukaryota > Metazoa > Arthropoda > Collembola > Symphypleona > Katiannidae > Sminthurinus > Sminthurinus bimaculatus. The sequence continues at coordinate 6,193 of JAQIVE010007279.1, forward strand.
AAATTAAATTATAACATTATGTTAACACTGTTGGAGCATTTTACATTTGCACAAGTAAAATGTAAATAATTTTATTATTTATGATTTACGTAGGAATTGGGATCGGATTTCTCTACCTGCCCGCGATGGTTGCAGTCACTCAACATTTTGACAAGAAACTGGCTTTTGCCATGGGCGTCGCAGTCTCAGGCAGTGGATTTGGCACTCTTTTCTTCGAGTGGGCTTTTGGTCTCATTGTAAGAAAAATAAAAAATAAATCAACATTTTTAGTACAATTTCATGAAATTTCAACCTTCTATTTGTATAAAAAAAGTTTCATAAAATATGTATTTAAGTATTTTTGTTTACTTTGTTTCTCCAGCTATTTTACGCTCCATGGCGAGAAGGTCTCCTCATCACCGCTGGAATATTCCTCATCTCACTGCCATTTGCTTTCATCTACGTCAAGCCAACGCCAAAGCCCAAGCCTGTTGTCTCAATAGAAGAAGAGGAATCTCAAATTCTGGCTGCTGCTGCTGCAACTGCTGATGATGAAGACGAACAGCCGCATAAATCTGGCAGAGCTCAATTTAAGCAGCTGGAGCTAAAGAAAAAAGTAGAAGAGCAAGAAGATGAAGAAAAGGTTATAAAAAAAGCATTGGATTTGAGCCTCCTGAAAAATGTGACCTTTGTCCTCTTTGCTTTTGCCGATCTTTTGGGTGCCTTTGCCTTCAACATTCCTTTCGTCTTTTTGCCCGTGAGCAAGTCAACTTAAAAAAAAATTTTATACAAAGTATTTTGAGATAAAACCATGGTGCCTAAATGATTAATGTCAATTAAGTGTTAATGTGACAAAATAATACTTTGCTATTAAGTAGGAAATCGAGCAGACGTTGACCAACTCGAGCTCAATTTCTCTGCTTGGATTTATCGCCGTCAGCTCCGTGGTGAGTCGATTGGTCGTGGGCTATTTAAGTGACAAGAAGTTCATCAATCGATACTTAATCTACACGGCGTCCCTGGCTTTTGGAGGGGTCGGTAATAAATTCATACAATTTAACATTCTACAATTTTTCATAAAAATTCCTAAAATTACTTAAAATCATAATTCTGAAATTTAACTATCGTGCATTTTATTTTATGAATTATGAACAGCAACTGCAGCCTGTCCCCAAATCAGGTCGATTGCCCTCCTCCAGGCAAATTGTGCCGTTTATGGAGCTTGCACGGGTGTCTACTTGAGCTTAAAGTCGGTCATTTTAGTTGACCTTTTCGGATCCGACATTTTGGCGGATGCTTTTGGACTTTTGCTGCTAGTACAGGCTCTTGGCATTTGCTTCGGGGCTCCAATTGCAGGTAACTTTTAAAGTTTTATTTTTTCATAATTACTTTCCTAAAAGCATTATTTCTAATGGTCAATTATCATAAAATTTAGCATTAAAAATGTTCATAATTTTGTATAATTTTCCAGGCTTCTTCTACGACAACTTTGGCGACTACATTTTCGGCTTCTATTTTGGAGGCGCCGTGTTTCTCCTCAGCTCCCTCGTCCTCGCTCTCATCCCCCTCATACAAAAGAGGTTAAAACTAACGGAAAAAGAAGGCAAAGAGGATGAAAAGGAAGGAATTTTAAGTGGAGCCCAAAATCCCCACTCGGGATACTCAACCTTCAACGAGTCGATGCTGTCACCTTCATTGAATCCCGTGCCAAAAACAAGTGATGAAATTAAAAATTCAAGTGCAACAGGAGAATGATGATGATGATGATAATGTGACTAGTTTAAATATATATTAAATGTAAGTAGGACAAAGAGTATCATAATTGTGAAGAATTGAGTAGAAACATCCGTCGATTGTTCAGCCATTTGAATTGCCAACATGTAAGTATTTATGTTTTATGTACTTAACACTTACTTAATAGAAATTGTGATAATAATACTGATACATACAAATGCAAATATTATTTTCAGTCGTGTGTTACTCAAAGTATCATAATAATATGATAATGATAATGATGTTCATTTAATTTTTCTATGTCAATCTAAATGTGTGTGATAGAAAAAAGAAAAAAGTGAGTGAGAGTGTAAATGTAAACAATTTGAAATATTGATAAAGCATTTAATATTGAAATGCTAATTGACTGTCGATTGTCGATAGTTTGATAAGACAGGCAAACTATATATATTTATAAATAAACAGTGATGAGATCAACATTGAGTAATATTTAATACTGAATGATAATTGGGAATTTTTACACTAGTCTAAAGATCCGTGAGAAATTCAAGTGGAGTTGACAGCCTTTAGCTTTAATGGTATTTTCATGTTCTAATTTTTCTAGGTTTCATTATCTCGCTTGATTAGGTGTCAAATGGAGCCAATTTTTATCTAAAACATTTTTCCACTTTAAATATCCACAGTTTGAATTTAAATGAGAATTAGTATGATGTAAGTATGAAAAAATAGTTTGCAAAATTTTTTGCTCATCAGCTATTAAATTCGTCATCTAATGCAAAAAATTATGATTTCATCTACTGGTCTAAAAATAAATGAGCATTGACACGGCCTGCACAAAAATGAGGCTGACAATGGTGATAGCCGTGGTTCGTTTGATGCCAAAAAATGAAAAGATTCTCACTTGAAGTGGAGCACATGACCTTAAGATTGACCGGAGTTTCTTTCTTTTGACCTGAGTTGAATTTTCCGCACAATTGCCATCATCTGCAAAATTCCACAAAAGTTGTCGCTTCTCTTCTAAAGACAGTTCGTGCTGTTTGGCAGCCTTTGGAAAAATTGCCATGGTGAAGAAGATGCAGCCAAAGGCGGGGAGACAGAAACTCCCGGCCCATACTTTGAGGTCAACCTTACCAAAGTGGCGGATGGCGCCGTACCAGCCCATTATGCCGATCAATACGATTCCCCCGGCGATGACTGGAAAGCCGATGCGGGAAAAGCAGGAATTGTACGTTCGATTCAAGATTTGGAGTTGTCGATAGACAAACAAGTTGAATTTGCTGCTTTTCAATGCTGTCAACTCTTTGGATCTGAATTTTTTTCATAATATAAAAATTAAAAATTATGGTTAGTAAACTATTTAGGAATTAGTTTAATTATAATTAAAAGCTCACCGATGCTCCATCACGATGGTAACAGTGTCGAGGTAGAGAAGAACCGGAATTAGGAGAGAACTCAACAAGGCGAAAGTGTTCAGGATAATTTGAATCGTGTACCAGGTAAATAAAATTCTAAAAATGGGGAATCTCCGAAATTCGGGGGGAATTGTTGAATAAAGGTATTGACTCCGCTCCGGATGGAAAATCCCGGCAAACCAGAGGCTAAATGAGCGGAGAAATAAAATGACGAGAAGGACTTTCAATACTCGAAAGTCCTTTTGAGTCAGGATTTTTTGTCCTGAAAAGTTAACATGTAAACATTTTTTCATCATTTTTTGGAAGATGCTCGTAATTTTGGGGAAAATAGGAATAAATTGCGGAATTACGAGCAAGTTGACTCCGAAGCTTGATGAGCTGGTTGAAAATGGCGACGTTGTCGTGCACTCGCGAGACGGAAACCGCAGCCAAGAAGATCGCGGTGCCGGCAAAAGAAGAGATTATCTGGATAGAAATGTACTTAATATTTTCTTGGGTCGTCGCATTTTCTCCAGGACCTCGTCCATGACTAAAGTATGAGACGATGGTGAAAATGATGAAGGTCAGTTGAATAAAAGACAGGCAAAGGGAGGTGAAGTACCAGTAAATTCGCTTTATCAAGGGCTGAGTCACAAACAGTTTTCGGGTCGGGTCAAATTTGTAGGGGAGCAAAATTAGTTTGGAATATAGTCGAATTATTTTTAAAATTAGAGGGACTGTATTAATTTCTTCCATTTTTTAAAAATGGATGTCTGGCTCTATTATTGCTGCATGTAATTTTTAAGGGAAACATTCAGAGCCACTAAAAAACTGTGAAAAAATGCATAAGATAGAAAAGAACGAAAAGTAAAGGATCTGGAGCATCTAGCTAGTTCTTTGTACTCTAACGACTATCTATTATTACCTCGGTTTTTGCAAAAACCGGAACATCAATTAATCTGTTACGTAAAAAGTTAATTTAAACGGGGGGCAAAAGGCAGCAATTTTGTACGCACAATTATGCTGTATTTACTTATTCATCCAGGAATTTTCTAGCTCATATTTTTACTATTTTCTACCTACTATGTACACGGTACACACTACACACATTGTATCATATTTGGCAAACTTACCCTAGGAAAAATATCGTACCAAATCTCAAGAAAATTTGATGAGATTTGACAAGATTTATCTACAATTTTTAATTGAAAAGAGTTTTGACCAAAATCGAGTAAAAATTTCCTGAGATTTTTGGACAAGATTTTTGACCAAAATCGAGTCAATATTTCCTGAGATTTTTTGACAAGATTTTTTTCTAAGGGA
>JAQIVE010007280.1:0-10619 GCA_034698285.1 Sminthurinus bimaculatus
TTCATCAAAATATTCCGCGAGGTTTCTGATTGGCACTTAAAAATAGCTGGTTACTCTATTCCCTGTTCGTGCTTTATATCCTTTTATTCAATTTATCCACTCTCGCACAATTTTTTTAGTTTTGTAAACAAATTAATTGCAAATTACAAACTTATTTTGGCGATTCACGTACTAAAACATCTTGTTCCATTTTGAATGCAGTTTTACAAAACTTTTTTTGAAATGAATAAATTTTTAAGACTGTTAGTGAAAAAAAGGAGACTAAAATGTTGAACGAATGTCGTAATATTATCATCCTTGTTCTGTTAAGAGTGAACGATACATACAGTGACAAGTAACAGTCTTTTGGTCTCAAATCTCTAAGCACCCATTGTAAAAAAAGCAAAAAAGAAAAGGATCCCACCCAAGCACACATGGGTATGGGAAGGCACTTTTCTATCATACGTTTACTAAGGTTGAAGCATAAGGCAAGTCGAAAGTAAGTTTGAAGGCGTACTAAAAATTTTGATAACAAATCTACATACTAGATACATAGACAGAAGCATGGAATATGCACATTGCACATACATATGACGTAAATTCGTAAAATGGAACGGAATGGAATGGAACGGAGTATGTATTATGGAATCGAATTAGGCCCATCTGTGATGGCAAACCAAGGCAAAGGGTTGTTCTCATCTCGCCTTTCCATGCCTTTCTTGTGTATATGAGGTCAGACACCAGAAATCAGCTCTAAGAGTGCAGCTGTGTGATTTACAAAACTAAACTCGCCTTCAATCTCTGATCATAAATTTATGTGCATATACTTTGTACATAATATGCATACATATACACCCAACACACTCTTCATTCAATCTTCATTCTTGTTCACCCTGCCTCCGGAATTTGATTAGTCTCATAAAATTTGCAAAAGTCTCCTCTTTTTCCAATTCTATCCCACGTGCAACTACAGCAGCAACTCTTTCTCTAGCCCTATCTCTTCATTGGTCTGTTTTTCACCCTAATACGGACTATTAATGTACTTTGTTTGGATACAAGCAGGCCAAACTGTTTTTCCTCCAAAATTACAAATTACACACAATTGTCAAGTTTAATCTTTAGTCTCCCAGTATCCATACATTATATGCTATGTACGGAATATTGTACACAATATTGTATATTATGCGTTTCTGGCGAGTGAAGAACAACAAATAATTGTCAAACCCAACTTCACTCAACTCAATTCAATTTAATTCTACTCAACTCCCAACTAAAATGGATTATAATAACTTTCAATTTTGTTCCTTTCCACTGGCGTAGTTTCAAAATCCTATTTACAGTAATTATTACAAATGTTGGACTAAAATTTAGATTGTCCATCAATGCATTATTGCATTATGCATGTTAGAACTTAGCTTGGGTCAGTGAGCTCAATCTAAACATTTTAATGACAATGTATATTATATTATTATCTATAATCTCGCATAAACATGAAAAGTTTAGTCTAAAATTTTCGAAATGTTTACTTTTTCCAAAACAAAACGTGTCATGCTTTCCTGAAAATGAAAACGAAATGAGTTGCGTATTCAAAGTTCAAAGATGAAGAGAAAAAGCAACTCGGCTGAAAGCCAGTCATTAATTAAATGTGGCAGATAAAAAGTGGGAAATAATGAGGGGACACTTGAAGGTCTTCTATAGTTATTAAAGATTAACAATGTTAAGGGCGAGTAACATGGTAGTTATGTACGGCTCGTTAAAGCATTTCCCTGTGAAAATAAAGAAGGAAGGGCAAAAGGGCTTTCAGGCTCGGTATAATTCTGACATTGACTTCCACTTTGAATAAAAGTTTGGGCGCATCGAATCGCGCATTGAGTCCAACGCTGAAGGTCTAGTTGGGAAAAGTGTGAGACTGACTTTCCTCAATGTTAACGCAATTTTCACGGGTATTGTGTTTCGAGGAGATTTCCAGTTTTGGTTTAGAGAAAAAATAATACTTACGCTCTCCGTCCTTTACTCTTCAGTCTCCAGCCCTTTCCCTTTTAGAAATGAGCTGTGAAATATTAAAATCTAAACGATGGCAAAGGCAATGGGAAAAGCCACAGCCACCGTTCCATATAATATTCATAACTTTTTCTTCTTTCATTCTACCCTTGAAAACTCAGCCAGCACTGGAAGACAAAGACAGAAGTAGTGTAACAAGCTACATATAAGTTACAACTTGTAACAATCAGTTTTGAGGTTCCCCTGGTTTAAAAGTTTTAAATCTTAAGCTATACAAAAAATCCTATAAATATTTCATGGTTCTATCTGTGTACTTTCAAGATGACAATTATGACTATTATAAACGCAAGTTTTTTATGCAAAACTATTTCTAGGGTTGAAGCTTTGAAGCCAAGGAGTCAGAAGCCCGAAACCGAAGTTGAGATCAAAGGGTGTAGAATCCAAATACATGCTTATTGCTTATGTGTGTTATCCAACGTTTGTTTCCAGGTCCCATTTAGCCATTAACAATGACCACTGTTAAAGAAAGAATTCGATACACTTCATCTTAAGCAGTTTCAAGTTTGAAGTAGTACAAGTCAAAGATTGTTAGTATGCAGTATGTACTCTGTTTTCATGTAAGCAGATCAGTTTATTTTCTCTGTACGTTTAATTTTATTCATGCTAGACTAAATTGGGGTGATGAATTTGAAAAAGCACAATGCAATGTGTCAACTGGATTTTTTTATCTTAACATTTAACGTGCATATTTTGTTCCCTTTAGATCTTACGCGGGTTCTGAGGCTGTGACCACCAAAAAGTTATGCCTGGAATCCATATATAGTCATTGATATATTATCTACCGTAGTAAATCACAAATGTTTTTTGAAATCTATGCTAAACATGCATATATTATTTTGTTGTTTGAAACTGAAAATCGTAATTTTATAAGTTAGAAGCTAGCTGTAATTTAGCCAATGAATATTCCTTGTAGAAATCACAAACTAAATTGAGGCGAGCCAAAATACATTTTTAGATCTTGTAACCAAATTCCAAAGTTCATTAATTTGCTGGCCGAATCTGAAATATAAAAATAGCATCGTGTCCGTCTCATCGCTTGCATACATACATAGGCATGAACGTTATTCTGTGAAAAGGGTGAATCATACCCGAGCCCATACCACAGTTTGACGTTCCTTACATGAAACGAGAAACTACCAAATACACAGTTTCATTCAAGTCTTTGGGGACAGAATCAGCCAAATGAAATTTGTTCCTGAACAAATACTAATTTCCCAAGTATAATGGAATAGGAGAAACAAGCCTGTGTATACGGTTTCGTTTTTCAATTTGAGCTTGACGTTCGATACATGACTCGATATTGAATTTGAATTGAAAACCAGAAATGATGCTGTATGCTTGGGGATCAAAGTTCCGTCGTATTAATATGCATGTATGGTAACCTTTTTAACTAAATCATTGATGTAACTTTGCACAGCAACAATTTTTTGATTGTCCTAAATATTGTAATAAATACCAATAACTATGTTAGCAATGTTGGCTAAAGCTCATGGAAGTTTCGAATGGTGGTTACGTTTCGTTCGGAAAGGAATTGGTCGTTGGACATTCATTCAAACATTAAAATTGAAGATAATCATGAGCATGATAAGCATATTGGGGAAAGCAGGTAGGGTGCCATTAACAATAATTTTAAGAGCAGCATGGGTAGAAAGCGCTTGTTTTGCTTTTCCTCCGTTCTACAATATTTATTCTATGAGTCAAGTCACCATATACTCCACCCACATGCAGGATAATATGTATCATGCATAGCATACATACTACACACATATACGAGCTACAGTTCATTAGTGAGGATCATGCTGAAAGCTTGTTGGCGTGGAAACGTAAACTAAACTCATATTCACACACAATAGGTACATACGCACTGTATATTGTATTATATTATGGATTGATCAAGGAAATGAATGTCAAAGTCTTTGAGTTTGTTTCGTGGAGCAAAGTAAAGTGAAGTGAAATGACGAGTGTCAAAGAGAAAGAGTCTATGAAATCTCCGTGTCTATCTTTCTCTATCTCTGTGTGTTTTCCTGTGCATTTAGCTGGTATTCAAATATTCGTACGACACGTGACCTGCCCACGGTGGTTCCTCCCTATTTCCAAGATGACACGTGTCGATTCGAACTAATAACACTGCTCTTGGCCATTACGACACAAAATTCTCATTTTTCTCCATCTCTTGATCCTACTTGATTCAGCATTGCCATTGGAGTTGTTGGTTGTTGGACACTCAGCATTCGGCAGCGTTCAACATTTCGGCCTTTTCATTTCATTTTGTCTGGGCCTTTGCTCTCTTTTCCATTTCCTCAATCCTGAATTCATACAGAGAGATTTACTGTGCAATTATTCAGTAAGAGACACGCGCTCATTATCCCTACACTTTTTCTTCATTGCCTCATGTATATTGCATTGATATATCGTCAATGTCTAATGTACTCGGGTTGCTGCCGATAGACAAAATAAAGGCAGGCCACGGGGATGATGATTCAGAGTAAAAGACAACACGGAATCATAATCATTTTACAATATATTATCCTAGATGGATGAAGAGAAAGGCCACAGAAAAGGAAAAATGGATGGATACTACATAAATGTGTTGTGTATGTATATGTATATGCGTAAGTATAAAAAAATGCTAAAGCTGTTATTGTTCCATTTTGTTAGTTCATTCGACTCCAGTTGAGTTGACTCGACTCAGCACAACACACAGCTCAGCTCAAATGTGGGCACTTTTGACACGTGTCGGCCGGAAGTCGTCCAAGTCCGAAATTTCGACCCGGCTGGCTGCTGAATTAACGCATGTTGTCTCTCCCTTTGTGTAGTAAAGAACATTGGTATAATGTCAGAACGGTTAAAAGGAGGGAAAGCCGTAAAATAATACACAGTTAGTTTTTTTGCAGGCTCCAAAGTATAGTAAAATTGGAAAAACGTTGGTGGTTCTCTGCAACGATAAATTCTGTAAATTGTGTTGATTTTGGAATTTCGGTCAAAGTTTTAATATCTTTGAATATTTTTTGTTCAAAAACAATGCTTAGCATGCGATAATACTCGGAAAAACTTTGCCAGTTTAAGAAATTTTAATGGCTGGAAGGAATAAAAGGGAACGATCTGTATTTTACATATTTTAAATTGACATGGTTTTAAACCCCTGTTATTGCTTCGCACGTGATTGAACTGTTGCCTGAATAAAATTTGTATAATTTAAAGATTGTTTCAAAAGATTAAAACATGTTGTGGTAAAATATCAAAAGGTCATTTACAAGTAATGCCTCTGCATTTTAAATAACTGTTACAAAACATTCAACCTCAAATATTAATCTCTAATTTGATTCGTATCGTAAAATATCCTGTATTCACATGTGGATTTTCGAACAATCTAGATTTTACCACATAGTATGAAATATTTTGTAACAAGTCTTGCTTCTTTTTCAACTGAAAAACCTACAAATATATTTGTAGGAGGTTATAAAAATATCAAACTTCCAAAAGCTTTACAGACACTAAAGCCATACTAATTGTGCGTCCGATTGGATGTAGACATGCTGTATCTAAAAGAATAAAACAAAAATAAAGCACAGAGAAAAGTTTGATCAGACGGCATTGTGTTAAAACTAAACTTTGTAAAAGTTAGGATTGGCCCTTCGTTCCATCTATGTATACATTGTATATGCTATGTGCATAGTAAACGAAACAAATGTAGAATATAGTCTATATGATCCATTACAAAAGTTTACCTTTAAGTAACTCCTTGATCAAAACCGCCTTTTACCTTCTGTCCTTTGGACTTTCTCTATCCTTTGGTGCGGTTTTGGTGGAATATTTTATTATTTTGGAAGAGGTTGATCAAATGGAGGTAATCAATTAATTTAATGTAATTGCAAATTATATGATACCTTAAGAACAAACTAAATCAGCAGATATCCTTGGAAGTATTTAAGCAAATTTGGTCGGAAAATACAGACTAGTCATCCGATTCCGAAAACTTTCCCTTGATTTTGACAATAATTAACCCAGTTTGACGAATTTCTGACCGAAAATCCTGCAAAAAATTCGTGGTAATACAATGCCAAGCAGCATTTTGGTTTTATTTTTTATGCGGGATTGTATTGTACTCATTTAAAAAACACATCAATGTTAATATACAAAAGCACTACATACACGATTTGTAATACCGTTTGATAAAAGTTGAGCGGAGAGTGTGAGGCAGGAGTGGAAGCTGGTGAGAATACATACATGCATGCATACAAAGAAAGGAGACGAGAGCCAGAGAAAAAGCCAAAGGCGTCTGAATGTGGGCGGAGTCTGCTTGAGTGAAAGGAGAAGGGGATGAGGAAGAAATCGATGGCGCAATGACTCGAGACCCTCGTATTTTCACCGCCTTTTATGCGTCCAGGAGGGATTCTCTCTCCGCTTGCAGTTGCGGAGACCGGAAACGTCTCCAGGGTAATGTGCAATGCACCTACACACGATACATATATATATTATCTACAAACATACTCATACATACAAACATACAAACACTCTATCTGTGTACAACATCTTCCATTTTCCATCCAATCTCCATCTCCAATATCAATTTTATCTGTATTTTTATTCACTCGGCCCCAAAAATCCATAAAAATTGATGAAAATGCCTTTCTACCTTTTTTTATTCAATACATTTTCTCATTCCTCCCTTTTCATCTTGCATTCGTTGTAAAAATTGGCTTTGTAATTTAATGCTGGCAAGTAATCTAAAGTAAAACATTAAAAAGTAAAATAATCCGAACTAATATACTAACGGTTTTACAAATGTACAGTTCAAGTAAAACATGTTCCAGCTAAATCAAGGCAAATTTTGAATACATTTTTTTCAAGATCGAGTAGCAAATGACGAAGTGTAAAAACACCCCTTTTATTGTAGATGCATTTTTCTACCCTTTTCGTCTTCCCTTCTTGCTCTGTCCCCCCGACATTTATTTTCTCGAGTCTTGGGAGCTGAATCAATGAGACGCGACTCAAATTCCGACTTTGACTTTAACTCCAATTCTGCTTTGACACAACAGACAAGATTCTGTTTCAGTACCCAATTATTGGCATCCATTCGCTCACTCTTCGTCTAAAACTATCGCCCAGAGTCAACACCTGCAAAGCAGTCTTTACTTTGATGAATTTGACGGAGAATGGAATGGAAAGCTGGAGCTTTCAAACTGTAACTGGAAGACGACTCTAAATGTGACTGTAGACGTCTGTTCTTCTCTCTCTCACACACACACACAAACATACACATTACGCACACACATACTGTTTAAACTCGGAAATTCCTCATAATAACATGACGTTACATACTTACATATGCAAGAGACTATAATAAATCCACAAAATGAGAGAGCCAAAGAGGAAACAGAAACCGAATATGTATGAATACCATCACACATATAGTGGAGTTGTTGTGCAGCCTGCCAAAGATGGACGAGAGATCTTGAGTAAAAGGAAGAAAAAAGCCACACAACATGCGAGCCCCGAGTGAGAAAACTAATCACCCGAGTCCACACAGCAGACCAAACCAAATTATTGAGTAAAATGGGTGACAAATGCTGGAGCTAACATGACTCAACTCCGGTTTGGTTTGCTCCTCCAAGCAAACTACACATTTCATTTCATATGTGGCATTACGTACATACCAGGAACACAAAGTATTTAAATTGTTGTGTACAAAATTATTATTAGGTGTAGCCACCTCGTTCCACGTGTAAATTTTAAATGCATGGGTAAAAGAATAAGACAGAAGGACAAGCCCCGACAATCTTCGTCGTCTTCACCATTCACTCCCTTCAACTTTTGTCGTGCATGTGGACTTCATTCCTGATTCTTCACGCTTGATTTCATCCGTCTCCATCTGGAAATTTTGTGTATAGTATATAATATACATTATGTGTTCCTAGTTAATGCTAATATTGATAAAGGTTCATGAAAATTTTAAATTTTATAGTGGTTACATGTTTATGAAGTGAGTACACATTTTTCACTCAGAATACACGGAATAAATAAATATATACATACGTCAAGTGTATATTATTGTGTGCATGTTCATGGATATGCACACTATTGGGATAAAACTGATGGAGAAAACTGTGACTTTGGTGTATGGCTTGTAAATTTTTCAAAGGAACAGTAGATCAAGTGTCTCGCACATTAAAAGTCCCTTTCTTCCTTCTTTTTTTCATGCATTGAGCCTTGTTTTTCTTGGAGATTGAATTGGACACTTGTGCACTCATGCACTTGTCCTTCCCTTTCCTTAACCGTGACCCTTCGATTACCCAAATATCAGAGAATGTATGTATGATGCACATTGCATAGGGGGAAGAAAAGTGTCACGTATAGGGCAATTCTTCAGATGGGAGTGCAGCAAACATTGAAAAGTGAAACCTGAGAAATTTCCAATGAGAAAACTAAATAGTTTTTCAGCTTCTATTGCACTGAACATAATATTTATTATACAAGTGCAACTAATTGCTCAAGTTTTTGTTGTGTATTCTCGTTATACACAATGTACACAAATATTTATGCAATATTGTATTGGGAAAACCTCACAAATAGTCAAAATTTTCCTCTTCCCCTATGAATAAATATTTTGTTTCATTCTATTACTTTTTTAAGTAGCCTTAACAGAAACCTTAATTAGTTACAAATAGTTAAACCCAATTTGTTTACGTTTTATCATTTTCTCATGAATTTCTAATCAAATATCTTCAAATTTTTTTTCGCCTTTCAAAAAGTGTCTTTGCATTTTTATTTTTCTGAAGAAGCATGAAAAAATCTCAAAATAAAAAACTTGTGCACTTTTATTACAATAAATATGGAAATACATAGTCAAATAATGACTTTATGTGTACATGTGTGTATGTAAGATACACATATATTAGTGCGATGTGACGGGGAAAACGCATTAACTGTATAAGCTCCTCGCTTCCGGTTAATCATGAATATATTGATATCGACGTGGGCTTTTATTTCCCATGTTTTTCTTGATGGATTTGGCTCCTGCATTTGCTTTTACCATTATTATTGTGTATCATCATCATTATTTTCTTTACATGGTGAAAAATAGCGGCCCGAGAGGGAGAGAATACACCAGAGTCAAACACGAAAAGTAAAAGAGAGTCAGATGTGAGGTCGGGATCAGAAATTCGAAATCGGAAGTTGACGCAAAGATTTGGATTCATATGTTAGAAGCATGTAGACTGCTTTCGAGATAGAGGGAATGAGTGGATGCCCGGACACGGTTTCCATACAGAAACCGAATGAATGTATATACTGTATACATTATACATAACTGTAAATATGTGGGGTAGCTTAACTTGCTTTTGCTTTTTGCTTTCCCTTTTACTTTTATTTCACTCTCTCTCTCCCTCTCTATCTCATGCATATAAGACACATACATGCACGTTGCACATGGAAGAGAAATAGAGAGGGGAGATGGATGAGAATTGCGGAAGAAGGAAAGTAAAAGAGAGCGAGCAGTGAGAGGATTTTCCGAAGAAAATTATGTGCCCATGTATGCATGACTATGACTATTGACTTGACTTTGGCTTATGCTAAAGTAGTAGATAGATACTAAGGCTGCAACTGGAAACACAATATATTGGACCACGAAGTCAGACTCTTTTGGTCGGATTACCAAAGAGACCAGACCAAAAGCGGAGAGGAGAGATGAAGAGTTGCAAGAGCAACAAGGGAAGATTCACCATTTGCAGTTCGTTTGACATCGATCACTATGTACATTAGTTTCCTCTATTTTTCGCCCATGCACGCGTACACCCCTCTCTGTTTCTATACTACTACTGCTTCTTCTTCTTCTCCCTTCCCTCCCATTCTGCTCTCCATTTCTATTCGTATCTTTACGATTCGGCTGAAAATACGATGAGAATACACTGTTCTTCACTTCACTTCTCCATTTCACCCTCACGCTCCCTCATAAATAAAACCCTGACAACGAATTGTCAACCCGCTATGTATATTGTATATGGCTGCACATTCGTATACGTAATCGTCGATACATATCCATGTACAGATATTATGACTATTACGGTACACAACACATGCAATCTCAACTCCAACTCGTGGCATCCATGTGCACTGTGCACGTTGCACAAATTTTGTGAGGACTTCATCTCTTCTCCTGCCTTTCAGTTTTTCCAACCCCTAAAATTACATCGCTAAATCTGCATCTTTCCTGTGTTATTTTTACACAGTAAAAATTGACCTTTTTCTATTCAAGTCTTTGTATTTGTATTTGTTACTTGTTGACTTTTAATGTCAACTGCAACAGAAATTCGATTTTATGTATAGATATTTTATATTAATGCAAATTCTGAAGTAAAAACACGTTTTATGTTTTACTAGCATTGCAAAACATTTAGCCGAGCCTGGTCTTTGTGATTAAGGTCTAGGCAAAAAAGCAAATACAACTTTCACTTTTTGTCTTGATTCTTTGATTTGATTAAGATTTAAATTCAAGGCAGACTATTTTACATTTACTATAGTATTCAGATTGTTATCAGTCATGGTTTTACCGTATATGTTTGAATAGTACGGCACCGGCC
>JAQIVE010007281.1:0-10616 GCA_034698285.1 Sminthurinus bimaculatus
TCCATAATCTTACTGAAGATGTTTGTTTGAGTAATAGGTCGCAAGTTATCCATACGTCATATGTCATTGCTTACATAATGCATAATGAAATGACTAATACATACTTAGTTACGTAGAATATTAAGCAATGCAGAGTCGTATTATTTTCTCCATGTTTGAGATTTGTAATAATATTATAACATGGTCATAATATGGTGTATTCCACAACTAAAGGAATGAAAAATTACATTTATAGAAAGGTCGGATATGTCTTCAATGAATCGATTATTATACATTTGTGTATGCGTTTTTCATGGGAATTATATTCATTCAAGCTTCAGATATTAATTAATGTGTGTAATATAGATAAAATACTATAGACTAGATAAAAGTAAATACAGAGGTGATAAAAACAACGAGATGAGACAATCAGAGCTTGGCATATTAATAAGCTCTAGTGCATGAGTCATCAGGGATGTATGTACACATACACATATCTTCGTACTTATACTGTCACAATACATAATATATTTTGAACTTGCGAAAAAGGTGTGCTAAAGTTTGAATGTCATTGTTTTCACAAAATTGAAAAAAAGTCATCACAAAATAAACCCATGTCAAATTGAGTCAAAATGGGTCTTTTTGGTAAATCTCCTCCCCGGGATCCGAAAACTCAAGTAAGTTTTACCTTAGTTTAGCTGATCAAGTTAATGGTTTGAATATTTGATCGGTGTATATTTGTTTAATCTAAAAGGTGCTTTTTTGTATGAATTCTCAAATTTTTAATTCGATACATTATATACATACATGTGAAACAATTTGGTGATTCATAGTTTCTTATCAAATTGTGATTGCATTCCAGGTAACTGAATGGACACGGAAAATTAGAAAAGAATCTTTGGCTTTAGATCGACAAATAGTTGGTAAGGAGGATTTTGAGTTCGGTCGAATTTTGATTTAAAACACTTATCAAGGCTAGCGAACAATGTACGCGTTACGCGTTTGGACTACCATTTAACCCTGTCGATTGTTTAGTTTAATCCTGTAAACAAGTGTTTATTGTTTAAAGATTTGATAATTGAAGACAGCTATTTAAAACAAACAAATGATTATAAATTGGAAATCTTATTACTTATTTTTAGGGATTAAGAGAGAAGAAGAGAAACTTAAGAGATCCATTAAAGAGGCTGCTAAAAAAGGTGATAAGGATGTGTGCACAGTGTACGCTAAAGAATTAGTGAGATCAAAAAAAGCTATTAATAAAATCTACACCTCAAAAGCCCACTTAAATTCCATTCAGATGCACATGAAGGAACAGTTAGGTAAGCAGTAATAAAATAACTTTGCTGTAAAGCAGTTTGTGATTTCACAAGATCTTTGAGTCAAACGGCTAATTAACTCAATTGTTTATACCATTTCTTTGTTTTTATTTCCGTTTTTAGCCTTACTTAAAACTGTAGGAGCGCTTCAAAAGTCTACGGAAGTTATGACTGCCGTGCAAGCGCTATATCGAGTACCTGCAGTGGCTGCAACGATGAGAGAATTATCAAAAGAGATGATGAAAGCTGGAATTTTGGAAGAAATGATGGACGATACATTTGAAAGTTTTGAAGACCAAGATGAACTAGAAGCAGAAGCTCAAGAAGAAATTGATAGTGTAAGAATTTTCATACTTTTTTCCTCCCCAATTTTCATGTGATTTTTTTGTGCTTAAAAATGAGGTAAAAAATGTTCTTTTTCTCATAGGTCTTATGGGAAGTTACGGCAGGTCAAATTGGTAAAGCCCCGGCCGCCGGATCACATGAATTACCTTCAGTTTCATCTGAAAAAACCAAAGTTACTCCAACTCCTGTGCCTGTAATGGAAGACGAAGAAGAAGAACTGGAACTCATGCAGAGTAGACTTCAAGCGCTAAGGAGTTAAAAAATTAATCCTTGATGGATAACTAGTCTAGCATGTGTCCATCGATTCGTCACACACAATATGAACCTGATAAATTTATTTTAACATTCTATCTAACTACTATACTATTTACACACATGTAAGTATTACGCATACATAATATTACTTAATTATCTACATGATTTTGATGTATCATTATTATCAGTTCACGGTAGTTTTTTCGCATTCTAAAATGGTTTACCGAAAAACAGGAAAAAAGTCTAACTTTTATCTCAGTTTGCAAATTTAATTTCATACTCCTCCGTTTCAACATACTCGACTGTTCAATAAACCGTCTGATCTAAAAGAATCATCGGACATATTTTTGTTACATGTTAACACATTACATAAATTCTTCAAATGGTTTTTGTTACGTATAATATGAGATTTACATTTTATATTAATGCTGATAGACTGACCATTTTGTAACTTTTCGTTGATCTTTGTATAAAAATGTAGGTTTTCTGCCCGCCTTATGTTCTTGCCGTGGATTCAGAATATTATATTTTATTGTGTATTGTAGAGGAAATTACCAGCGTTTTTTAATAGGTTAGTAATATTATTTATTTCGAAATGAGTATTAAATATTAATTAACTACGTTCGTTCGTGTTGCGTAGGTACCTTTGTTAACAATCTAAAAGCTATATCTTGTTGATTACTGCTTAAAGTAATGTTAAAGGGGGCGGGGGAATGGTGGTACTGTAAAATGCAATAAGTAAAAATATTTTGCTTTATACTTTTTCCACAAAATAAGCAGTTTGTTGCTACTATTAAATACCTATATGAATAGTCACAGTACGAATCAATAAGGCAATTACTTATTAATGTATAATAAATCCTAGAAACATGTTCTACAGTGCGGAGTTTTAAAACGTATCATAATTGCTTATTGCCGTTGGTGACAAAGCATGTACAATGTACGCAACATCGTAAAACACGATCAGATGTTAATTCAGTTTACTCGGTACCGTTTAAGCAAACTTTGGATGGTTAAAGTGGAATATTTTTTTTGTATGCATTACACTTTACCTTAAAATATTTTTATCAATTATGTTGATTCTAAAACTAAAACCTTTAAACATATAATATCATACGTTAACTTCATTTAAATATTTGCATTAAAACTAAAAGTCGTATTCTCATTTAACAATACTATTATAATTATTATATTATGCAATTTTGAAATAAATAAATGGTGTTATCGCTTTTTACACTTACATGCGCTCTGTTCCTTTATTAAACCGTTCTCGTAAGAACAATACTGTATACAAAATCTCGTTCATTTTGTAAACTGATTAGACATAATATACTTACCTCATATACTTCCATACTGTTTACGACTATTCAAATGATAGGAACTTAGAATAACTACCATAATATATCCAACATTTATACAAATCTAGAGTGAAAGTACATACACATAATATATATATAACTTTATAATAGTAATATCATAAATAATAACAAGTTTTGGCATACATACTTATGACAGTCTACACAACTTATTGTGATGATAACAGACAAATGGCCCATTGCTTTTAGTTTTTAGTCGGAGAGGAAGAAACTTTTAACGTTAATACAAAATCACTTTTAGTCCGATAACCTATCTGTACGTAATAATAACAACGTATAATAGTGTATATTATACACTACACATGTGGAATTTTTGCATCGAAGCCTCTTGCACATTTTAGATACACAAGAAATAATAGCAGCACAGAACCACGACAGTTAAGACCCAAGGTAACTAGAATGAAAAATTCCTTTGTCATCTGATAAAGGGGATTTTTCAGTCTCGTTACCTTGGACCTTAACTGATGTCATGGTTCTGAACTTAATAACATTAGAGCGGCATAAACCATGAACCACAAACAATTTTTAATTTCAATTAAATACATGTGAATGCGCTTATTCTATTTTTGGAAGTAATACTTTCAAATGTTAAAAACTATTACAGGAGAAAGTGTACTTTTAACTGTTATCCATAAAATGTAAATGAATTTTCATAAATACATTTCTTTTCAATGAACCTAGTTTACAGAATACGTATTCCTATGAAATGACCAACAGTAGTTCAAGTACTTTCATTAAATTAACTTATCATATAATATATTATTATATCACAATTGATACTATGTTAAAAACAGACTGAAATGTGTTTCAAAATATTACACAGGATCGTACTTATTATTTACATAAAATTTGAAATACACACCTACATACTATGCATACGCATTCTATTTTATTTCTTGAAGCACCACTAAAAAAACTCAAAAAAGTTTGAAAACGTTTCATAAATTTATTGAGGCCGGTTTTATAGATTTAATACACATACACGCGTATTTAAAATATTTTGGGATTAAAGTAATAGCATACATATATATTATTATACATTTATAGCTAGTTCAATATTTCATTCTTGATGAGTATACTTTTCTGGCAATATATATTGATCGAGTGTTTTGGCCTTTAGTACGTAATATCTACTAGTAAGATAATCTTACGGCTTTGAATTAATCTAAGAATTCGGCGATTTTCAAAAAATATGTAATTTTGCTTTCTTTTAATTTCATGTAGTTTACTGTTAGGACAAGTCTTTTCTCTTTATTACTTGACTGTGAGTTGGGTATAACCTGTTATCTCCGACAGAATTTTAATCGTTTCCTTTTGGACCTGTTACAAATAGCAAAAATACGTAAGGCACTATATGTATATATATTTTCAAACATTTTCTTCTCTAACAATTCCTTCACAGCTAACAGTAAACATGTAGGACATGTAGTATACAGTGTATAACAACAATAAATGGCGCAGGATTGGAATTTTAAAGTGATTCCGCTGGAAAATATTGTATAACCTCATTGTTCATTGTCAACAGAAATAAATACTTACTATATGTACATTCGTTAGTGGCTTGTAAAGACTAATAATGTACCTATCATACTCTCTATAACATTTGATGCCTGTACAAAATTTTTAAACGTTTGGAGTCATTCAAACCTGATCCAAAGAAATATACCCCAAATCAATAACTTGTATTGGTAATAACTAATATTATAATTATATAAAATCAACACCTAATATATAAAGATTTTCAAAGTCATTCACGCTTCCCTATACTCTTTCTAAATACAATCAAATTTGAAAAGTGTGGACACCCCCAAATTTGTGGCTCCGGCTACATAAACTACACAGTAAAGAGTTTCTGTGAGTTCTTTTCTCTGTGTAAGTACCTTAACATTACATGACTGTTTTATTTCGGCGAAAATAATCACAAAGTAAGCATACTTTGAAAGGGTGAAAATGTAAATGAGTCACATTTTTAACTTGCGTCCCTCGTTTTTCGTGTAATTATGATATAATACGTAGCTTGCTCGTCAAACAAAAAACAAAAAATTGTGACAAAGTTAATAGCAAGACCGGAATGCATATAAGCAAAAATACCTAACGCGTCACCCTATTTTATATATACATTTAATAGAATGATATACTTAAATACGAGGAATTCCATACAAAAACAAAAGTTTGAGATGAGAAATGCAATGTTGTAAGTGGATATCGATAACTAAAGGGCGATGTAAAAAACTCGTAATCTTTCTAACTCATAATAGTAGTATAGATTGCTTGTATATGTATATATGCATATTATGTAGCATAGATACATATACATGCGATAAATATGAAATAGGAATAATTATGAAGAAATAAGGAACTCTGATTAATATTCTAGATTACGAATCTTCCGTATCTGTTAAATCCATAAATCCCGAATGCCTATCAGCCTCAATTTCTTTTTCTAGATAACCTTTAGAGTTTGGATCCATTTCGGCGACGAGTTGCAAACTAGCAGACCGGGCAGCTTGAAGAGGTCGCGGAAGATTTGCAGATGATGTCGAAACACCACTATCTCCACTGTTATAATCGTTTCCATCGGATGTAGACAATAAATGTGCCCTTTCTTCTCCCCTACCACCTGGATGCTTGTATGTACTTGACTTTCCTGATGGCATTGCGTTTCTAACAGTTGTTGCTGGAGAGAGAATAAAAAAAACATTTTGATTACAAAACACATATTTTGGCTACCAGCCTGCATGTAATTTACTCTAGATTGAATTGAAGCTACTTGTGGATTTGAATACATTGAAAGACATGCATTATTTGGGTTCTGTAAAAAAAAATGAAAGAAATTTTTCGTACTATAAACACCAATATGTTCTTCCAAGTCTTGTTTGACATCGGATACATCCCACATTAAACAGAATGAATCACAACAGTTTGGTTGCTCGGCTGCCATATCTACATAGGCTTTGTACGAGAAACAATAATGGTGAGCGATTGCTGCAAGAAACATTTCAATGCAAATCAAAAAATTCTGCAGACTTGAGGATATGTCTTTCGGGTCCGTTTTTGATGTAGTTCCAAAAATATTTGAGAGTAAACCGACTTGAATCAAAATGGTTATGGCCACTCCTTGACTAAAATCACAAAAATATGACATGAAAGCTGGGTTTAATTTAAACATTTTCTTTACGCAAATAATATGTTGATATAGTACAGTTTTTCATCTTTTGCATTACTGAAAATTTCAGTCTGAAATGAATGAAGGATTAAAACACTTACAAAAATGAAAAGAAGACTACAGCCTTGATGCAAAAAAATTTCCCAATTGGTTTCATAGGTGCAAGTTCATCTTTGTTTGCCTTGTAAAAAAGGACTAAACAATACATTGCCACAAACTGTGATACGTTGTTAACAGCAATGATGTATGGGAAGGCTAGATTAGCCTTGAATTCACCTTCGCCATAAACACCAAACTGGTCGCAGACACTAAATATATATAAGAAACAAAAAATGAATGCAACAATTTCCATCGACTATCAAAACTATGTTATACTGATCTGCATCAAGCCCTCAGTTACTCGAAAATTTCGAGTCAAAATGCAACGTCTTAAATACTGCTGCATGAGACAGGCATTACAGAAGCTCAAGATATGAAAATAACATGTTGTATAATATAAATCCCATAAACTTAGGGAATGAGAAATTCTTTAAAATTTAAAATGTTCTCTTTACCATCACAAAATCTGCAATATAATATATAATATATTGCATATTATGCAACTGTTGGTACATGATAATAAAATAAGCAGACAAACTTACAAAGCAATAAATGTTGTGACGGGTCTAATTACGGAGTATTGTACAATTCCATGTTTACAATTATGTACGAATTGTCGACCCATTTCCCAGTCCTTCATGCAACAAAGTGGGGGGATGTGGTGTACTTGCGGTTTCAGCTGTACATTAAATTAGAAATTTTCTTACTTTACAAATTATGTACATATATTATAAAATACTGCGTCGATGGGCGAAACATGAAAAAAGATATCAGCTGCGTGTATCCACCTACTACCTATTTATAAAATATTAAACAAGTTATAGGTTATAGGATGAAAAAATTGAAACTTCCTACCTCTAAATTTGCTTCCAAATCCATTTCAGTATTCAAATAATTTAGCAGAAATTTCATAAAATTGTAAATCACATAGGCTTCATAGCATTCTCTCATGGAATTTGAATAAATAGCTAACTCGGGATGAAGCAATCCGAGCCATGCATCAAGAGCATAAATTGGCACCATCCACAATATTCTAATAACAAATTAATACACCCAAATCAAATTATGACATTAAATAAAATGAATGATTTCTCAATATTTTAGACTTGAGATCGTACTTACATTGTTTCTTAAACATATATTATATATATATACGACTTACCTAATAATGTGTTTCTGGAGATATGGTTTTGTATAATGAACAAGATGTTGAGTTAACTCCCAGAATGTAATGGGGAGAGCAAGGAGCGCAAAAACTCCCCCTATAAACTGTGTTTTTTCTTGATTTGAGCAAGTTACACCGAGACAATTATAAAATAGTAAAGGGATAATGACGACCAAGACAATGGCATATAATAGCATAATGAAGGGAATTATCCATAATCTAATAAAAAAAAGAGAAAACAAATCAATACCATAATATTATTACATACAAGAATATAAGCTTTAAAGTATAAACGAGAGATAAATTCACTTAATTAACATGAACATTTTTCTAAAGAACTAACCTCCATCGGATAAAACAATGAAACCAGAATCTTGCAAATCTTCGACAACAACGATCCATGATGATGATGATGATTTGGGTTTTATTTTGTTTCTATAATATCTTCATGTGTGTGTGTTGTGTGTGTGTTACACATAAATAATACTAATATTTGTATTTAAATTATTCATCTAGCTAAGGATTAGGAAGATTAAACTGTAACAGAACTAAATCATACGCTATATATATATTTTTTTAATAATATATATGCATACACTGTCTCCTATATCTTAACCCTGTCTACACTAATTGTGTTTAATACTACAATTTTATCATCAGTCTTCTTGTCTTCTCAAGTTCCTTCTAATCTTTCATATTTTGATTATTATATTGGATATTGGATAATGGATTTACTGAACCGAAACATGAAAGTCTGAGGCGAATAATTGCTAAAATGGACACTTATTTCATTAGAATCTGGAGAAACTGGCGTACTTGTCTTTAATTAATTTTGTTCGATCACTCTATATAATATCTATAATGTATTTAATAATAGAGGTTTATCTAAAATTAAAAAATCTCTGAAATCTGGAATATTGAATTGCGTTTATATGCCTTGTTTATTGACAGTCTGGTGTCTGGTGTGATCTGGAACAGCTAGAAATCAAAGACAGAAACAAAAACATTGTTATTTTCCAATTTTAAAAACTTGACACTTTTTTTACGTGAGTTATGTAAAAATGTTGGTAAGCAAGTACTTATAAAATATTATATTAAAGTAGGTAGTAGATATAGTAGAGTAGAGTAAATATTCAATATTTCAAGATTAAGCTATTAAATACGCACATATTTACACGCAATTAAACCTGGTGATTATGAATCACCTTTACACGATTATTTATACCATATACTGGACTGTAAGTGCGGACGTTTAATATTTAATTTTACTTTTACTGCCAAAAAATTATAAGTATATTATATGACTTGATAAATCAGTGTTTATATAACTTTAGTTAAATATACATGTTGTATGTATAGTATTTACACTTGTTGTTATAACATGTTGAATGAATACAGAGAGAGCAGAGAATAACAGAATAAAAACAGGAATAGAGAGAGTAGTAGTTTTTCTGTCGTTCGTGTGTGGCGGTATAAATGGATAGAGAGAATTTAGTTCCGATTAAAAAATAATTATTTTTCGTGGACAGTGGACTTTTTGTTGTTGTCAAAATCGAATGTGGGCAGGGTTGATTACGATTAAACATCAATTATAATGATAATTAACGTTGGTGTCTTCCTTCATTGAGATAGTAAAGCGTCAGTGT
This sequence comes from Sminthurinus bimaculatus, assembly GCA_034698285.1. Classification (NCBI taxonomy): domain Eukaryota; kingdom Metazoa; phylum Arthropoda; class Collembola; order Symphypleona; family Katiannidae; genus Sminthurinus; species Sminthurinus bimaculatus. Next base: position 9,351 of record JAQIVE010007281.1, read on the forward strand.
ACATTTGTGTGTGTGTGTTAAAAAGTTTAAGATCATTTTTGTGTGTGTATTTATGAATCATTAATTCATTAATCATTAACTACAAATGTTCAGTTTCAGTACAGTATAATATTATCCAATATTTAAATACAAACAAAAGATTTTCGAGATTCTGATTTCAGACTGAAATAGGTTTTTATGGATAAAATATATTATTATAGGTAGTGTTTTCTACTCCCTAAAAACCGTTTAGCTTATTTACAATATTATACGTTCATCAAGTCATTTGGACCTCTCTTGTACCCTGTGCTCTTGTATTAATTCATGATTTATGTTTGCTACGTTTACTGTTTATTCTGAATGTTGTACGTCATACTTGGAATTTGGAAGAAATCTAGAAAAGGTAAATGATTAAAAGATATTTTTAATACTTAATAATGATGATTAAGACATTTAATGTTTCCAGTTTGCTGTATCAGCAAATTTTAGCTTGAATTACAGCAATAACGATTTCATGCTATTAAATTTAGGGCTATAGGTTCATAGTTCATATTAGTATATCATATTATTAGTAAATTTTAAACTTTAACATTGTTAAAACTTTGCAACTTTGATGTACAACTTAAATATGTCATCAATTCCTCATCATAATAATACTCACATGCATATTCAGAATTTTGCGAATTGTTCTTTTGTCTCTCTCTTCCTTTCATGACATTAAGCTGTGAGTCATCATTTCAGATTTCACTTCCCATTTGTTCATCCTGTCAACAAGTATCCTGAATCCTAACTTGTTGTTTGTTGTATGTAGACTTGTTATCGTCCATAATAAATGTGTGTGTGTGTGTGTGCATGAGATCAAAAGGTTTGATTTTGGATACTTATTTTTAGGGGGTTTGCATTTCCGTAAGGTTGGATTTAATGTAAACAAATTCCTGAATGTATAATGCATAAAATGTATTGTAGAGCGAATTGCACATTGCAATTATCACACGTGTTTCTATAATATACATAGTGATTTCGTAAAAGATAAGAAAGATTTGATACAAGAAGGATAGACGGATGGAATAATATAGTAAAATATGCTTTTATTATGCACAGTTACATTGAAAAGCTTTTTTTACAAGGATCCTGACTATGAAATGCAATTTAATGGAAGTTTTGTAACGTATACGTACAATGCACATACATGTGCATTACATATTTGCGAGTATCCTTCTCGAATTTCATGAACTTTGCAATGACAATATTCTGAGTGTTTCTCTCTCTCTCATTCTCTCTCAGATC
>JAQIVE010007282.1:0-10615 GCA_034698285.1 Sminthurinus bimaculatus
GTACATGCTCAATGTTTTTGTATCTTTATTCATTTGACTCTGGGTCCTCAATAATAACTCATTATTATTGAGGACCCAGAGCCAAATTCATCTAAGTTTAGTCGAATCGAAGGAATAAGAGACAAGCACAGCATTGTTATGCTTAAATTTTGAATGGTCTCGTGTGAGTAAAATTTATAATGTATAATGTATACACACCTAGCATGTACATAGTTTCGTAGCCTATGGGAGAAAAATGAGTCTGTGACTTTGATACTTCAAGTTCTTTGAAGTCCTCAAATTTGAACTTGACAGTCTTTATGTTTATGTTGTTATGCGTGTGGTTATTACACATGTGCTAAGAGACGCAGGTTCTGCATTCTAAATTGTAGTCTACATCAAACGTTACACAAAATTCGTTGCAGCTGATGAATCTGTAGTTGACTAAAATCTAAAATCGCAACAATATTAAACACTCAAAAGTCTCTGATTACGATCCTATTATTTGCTGATCGTTAAATGAAAACATAAACTGGAAAAATACAAGAGAAAAATAAAAGTGTCCGACTAACAAAGGTTCATGGCAAGAATACGAGATGTGTTGTCCAAAAGTAAAGCATCATTATTCATCCTGTTGCCTATTGCCCAGAATCCTGACCTGTTCCAGACCAGAGTCAAAAGTCCAGAACGTTTAGTAGATGGCAGATTGTACAGTGTAACTAACTATACATAATACGCATAGATCTGTAGTGCTATCCCCCATAGATAATTAATTTAAAGACACGGATATATGTGTAATTAGTATTATGCGATACACTTCAATATATTGTAGACTGGAAGAAAAGGGGAGCTCCCATGTTGAACGAGAAAAGTCCAGTAGGAGGTCGAACCAAAGAGCCTTGAACCCGCAGAAGAGTGGTCAAGATTCAACATCTTCAAGGTTTCCTTTCATTCTTTTTATCCAGCATGTTTTGGACTCCTATTACAACATACCTACTATCTATTATTAAGTGAATGTAGAGCTACTCCCATCGCCACACTCGCAATAATCCTGTATGACCACGATGATGCCACGTTTTTCCATACATTGAACAATAATTATTATTACTATGTATTATTATAATGTGAGTAGGTAGTAGGCAAGAGACAATGCAGTTCATACTCGAATACTCATGTACACTGTACACCGTGATTTTCATTTCTTGCTCTCCCGACCGCAGCCTTTTTTACTTATTTGCGTATGTATGCTAATACAATAAAAAGGGGAACCAAAGTAACCTGATGAGTTTTGTCGATGTTTTTAGATTGTCGATTACACAATGGAATGGCTATAGATCAAAGATCGAGTCTGTCCAGAATATCCAGAAATCCAGAGTAAGTGTAAATTTCATCATACATCATACATACATAGTGCCATAATAATAATGAAGGTGTTTCATATGTACATCAATTTTAATGAATGTAATTATAATTATAGGTAGGGAATAGATATTTGTAATATAGTTACACAATAAATACTGATAATATGTGTAAGATGGATTCCGTGCCAGCACAATTTGATACGGGCAAAACTGGAACCTAACGAAGAGAATAATAGGGAAGAATATGTAATTGAACGACGTTGAACTTGCTCCTTACTTGGGTTGACCATCATACAAAACAAAACGCAAAACGTGGAGAGATGAAAAACTATTACCTTATCCATACAAAAAGTCCTTTCAATATTTTCGATAAAATGGAAAAATACCAACCGTACAGGAGTAACAGACCATGTTTTGTTTGCTTTGTGCAAACTTGTGCCAAAACTCGGAAGATTTCTGGAATTGTTTGAAGGTTAAGGATTAAGAACAAAGGAGGCATACAACATGCAACTTGAACGTACGAATTCGCACTCCATGATACATTATTTACTTTACATACAACAATAATTATTGTACGTATGTACTACACATGATGACGATGGTGACGATTAATGGTTATGTTATTGCATATTATGCCATGTAAGTGTAATGAATTCCCTCATTATTAGCACTTTTCATTTTTGCCCAGAACATTTTTTAAAGTGTACAAAAATCAAAAAGCAAGTTTTTCGGGAATCGTGACAAGATGACTTGATCTGCAATTATACGTAGAATATTACATATTGGGTAGGTTATTTTTATTATTACATATATACGATGAATAATTCCCATTTATCTACCTTTACCCTCAGCTTAACATGAATGCAAAGTGATAGTGATCATCCAAAACTCGTATTTTTAATAGATTTAGAAAAACTTGAACTCTATATTCATGTAAGTATTTTAATGCTGGGCAACAAGCAGCATTTTTAAACAACTAGCTAACTAGGTACAAACAACAAGACTATTATTTTTTTACATTAAATGTGCATTTGGGTGGTTTGGGTAGTATTTTTGTGTTTTAAAATTTGGCTATTATTCTCACGTCTGTTGTATGTATAGTAATCACTAGTACAATCCAGTTTATGACTGCATTTTATCTGCAGTTTTGTACGCGCAGTTTATCCTTCTGCCACATTTTATTCTGGCAAATGCACTATCTACTTACAATTATTTGTATGCAATAATTTTTCTCAGCATCCTAAATCTGAAGTTTTGTTCGGTAGATATTGGTATTACAGATATTTACTGCATGTGTCGATGCATTCCTGTCATTTATTTTTATATTTCATTGGGAGGAAGAATAGAGAATAACTGCAAATATTTTGCCACCATACTGTTTAAACCTTGATTGGATGTATATCTATTCCATGTACGAGGTCGTTTTCTACGCGTGCAAATATGTATAATGTATATTGTACATAACATATTGGCTTATATACGTGTAAAGATTGATGCTGAATGATAGAGTGATACGAGCGACGAAACGCATCATTAAATTCAAGATGAAGTTGAACCATTGTATTAAGCACACAATCAGGCACATGAAATCAAGAATGGATCAAGCCACAGTGAGACAAAGTCACACCACGAGAGGAAAGCGGAAGTGCCTCTGAATGTATATTATGCTAATATAAAATATATCTAGATGGTCACTACTATAATATATTATTGTATACAACGTGCTTTGAACTTGCACTTCGAGTCCTTGTCTTGAATTGAGTGTTTGTGAACAAGACGAGGTAATTTTTGCAGTTTTTGTTCTTTTTGGTATTTCATTTTCATCTATTCCACGTGGCACATTCTTTCCAACCAAAATATGTATTCATTTCCATCAATTTTTAAAAAAACCACTTTTTCCATGATTTGGAGTTTGGCCTGTGCATTTGGTCTTATTCCCGAATCAATGTAGAATGTGTAATACAATTCAGGCAATTTCAGTTTAGTGAGATGAAAGTAAAGTTTAGAAAAAAAAAACAAGTCGGGACTACTACTTGGATATCTACGGTAGATTGAGTATAAAATGCCTGCATGATGGCATGTCCTGAATAATGAACCTCTTCCTTCCTTTTCTTCTGGAGTTTCCTTCCTCATTACATATTTTCAAACTTGTTGCCCTACGAGTTCTGCAACTTACAAAAGTCATTCACTCTTTGCCCAAAAACTGCACATGAAAAGATGCAAACTGTGTGCATATAATACAATATCAAACATCTTCAAAATTTTTGCTGGGCTCAAAGGCTACATGTATTACGGATTATTGAGCGTGTAAACGAGAGTATGTATAGTATGTAAATGAGATATGCAAAAAATCTGCTGCTGTTAAGTAAACCCAGTACAAAATTATGTTGTAGTTACAGAAAAACAACAAAAAATTACAGTAAACTTTATGAACGTGCCATCTTAGTTGCTTTTGACGCCAAACCTTTGCTTTAGTAGTATCGAATTATTTTACGAATCAAAGTTATTCAATTTAATTTAATATTTTATTTAAAATCTTTGTATGCTCATAAATCATATATTAATGCAGAGAATTCAATCAAACATCCTTTTTATGTATATTTACTCCTTTTTTCTTTCAAAATTTCCTGAGATTTTGCATCAATAAAATATGAAACGTTCCACGGTCGTTTCTAAAGATTCCTTCTAAGGAGACTTTTTCAGAGTCCCATCATAAAAGCTCAAAAAGGATTAAAAAACAACATCAATGCGTAATGTGTAGACTAAGTGTAGACACTCCAAGTTCCAAAGAACAATGACACACTCAAAATTTTACACAGGTGCTAATGGTTCCAATTTCCATTTATTTAATGGCAATCTCGCCGTGTGACACTGGCGGGGAAGTGAGAAAAGCTTTACGAACCTGTTCTCAACGAAGGAAAAAGCACATAATCATAATCGTCTCTATTGTATGACTACTTTGACATTTGACTCTTTAGCGTCTTGACTGAAAGAAAATCTTGAGACTTGGTATGTATGGCCTAGGTTAGTGATCGACTTTAATTTTTTTCATGACTGACGTCCTCAAATATCTATACACATTACACATGCATACACCTATTTATTTACGCCTACAAAAGAAGAGAGAATACACTACAAACATTACATGTTACATAATGCACGCCGCTGTCAAAAGTCATAAACATAACCCTCACAATGTAATTAATGGCGTTGGCTTAAGTTTAAGCAAACTCGCCAAGTCGATTGCACAATAAGTATTTAGTAGGTATCAAAGCACATCAGTACATACGCTTAGAATATACTCCAGAGCAGCTTAAAGCTGAAAAGAATATAAAAATAATGGCAATAAGCTATTTCATATTACGACTACGACCCGACATTATGCGAAAATGACCTACGTTTCCCGTATTGAAGACTTTGGTACCACACACTTGTTTTTATTTTAAGCATTATCAGAAAGAGAAAAGGCAGGTACACACACCCATTAAAACACAAGGAAATAATGCATAATATAGATACACAGAACACAGACACACACTAACATGAGCCCGCTTGAGATTCCGTGGAAAACGTTGGAAAACTAGATATGTGACTTAAAAACAAATGCTAAGTACGAGACGGCTAATTGTGGTAAAGGTCCTTTCAGCTTTATACTTAATGGACTTGCGGTCATGACATGACTTAAAAGTAAAATAGTCCCTCAGACATGTTATAATCCATAGTACAGTGGATTACCCTCAGATTTATAAGCATATGAAACATTGTTCAATTACCGTTATCTATAAGGCCAGCAAAGAAGCTGTAAGTAAAAAATAAAATAAAAGTAGTCAAGTGCAGATTTTAGTTTTTGTCAAAAAATTAAGTGAATATACATTATACAAGCATGCTGCTCCTTGCAATTACTTTTAATTGTCTATTCTAAAATGGGATTGCTTGACTATTGTTTAGAATTTTATTCACATCATGGTCTCTACATTTTGTCTTTGTCACCTTCGTCAATGCTTGAGAAAAACCGTCAGGAACAATGTAAGGCTACAAACATAAAGGTGCATAACAAAAGATTCTTTCTGACAGTAAAAAAATCTCCAAGATATAAAATGTAGGGAAACGACAATAATTGTTTATAAAAAATGGTTATACGTATGTATGTACTATGTACACCTAAATACTTGGTAAACGTATTATTTATTCACACCTGTACATTTTTTGCATTCTAATAATATAATCCCGTTTATGATTATGATTAGAATTAGAATTCGATGACATTGCTGCATGTGAAAAGTTATACAATGTCTCCAAACACAAATATACCAAAATACACACACACTGCTCATATTTCATACTATTATGGTTATTTTTTACAGTTCGAAACGAAAAGAGTTTTGTCCTTACAGAGTATTATTTATACACTGTTGTGCTTTAAAGAGAGAGAGAGAGAGAGATCAGAATACAATAGAAAAACATGCACATACTTATAACCACATAACTATAGATAGTACTTAATTATACAGATTTGCACGTATGCAAAATAGCATAAGAAGCAAAAGCACGTTTAAGATTTGCAGTTTGAACAAGAGGGCGAGAAATGATGATGATCAAAAATTCAAGATGAAGACACAGAGAGAGAGAGAGAGAGAGAGACGGTAATTTCACGAATGTCCTTGTGAAGCAGTGTATGTACAATTTACACTACACATTACACATACAGTCTGTATTTAAACGGAGAGGGAGAGAGAAGCAGTAAGCAGTATGCATAAAAGAACATTAAGTTGGTGACCTCGCCGGTTCATCTTCATTTCCATCTTTTTGTTATCATAATATTATCAACATCATTCATATTTAGTCGATTCAGAATTTACAATTTACTAGTTATGTCGGTCTAGGTGCACAAAAATAATCAGTAAAAAGTGAAGAGTGAGTTTGAGTTAGCACAACCACTGGTGTGTTTGTTTAAGTAAACAAAAGCGAAAACATTCAGCAATCAAGTCAAAGCAACACGACACATGGACATGCTTGTCTTAAATATTATCATTTTGACTGTGTGTTTGGCTGCAAAAGTAACTGAATAGTGTGCATCTTCAATTTCTTATCATGCATACATACATGGTACATAAAGACAGTCAAAGCAAAAAAGGAAGCCTAATGCATGTATAATAAAGAAATAAATAACTGTTTGTAGTGTACAAAACGTGAAGAAAAACCCCTCAATTTTTCTCCTTTTTTTCTTCGAATGACTAATAATGAGATGAGATATAGACAGCACACTCAAAACAGCAGTCGGAAATTCTACGAAATCTTGAGGAGTCTGCCAAAAAAATAAGGATGTAACATTGAAGCAGAATATTTTTGCACTACTTACAAACAAATATATTTAGTTTCAATGTTTACATGTAAACAAACTGAAAACCTTTTATGCACCTCATGCTGGACAAAAAATGATAATTTCCTATGTTTAACTTGCCAAATATTGAGAATTAGCTTTTAAACAATCATAGCTTCCGTTTCTGTGAATTTTTTTATCTGAAGTACGCATTTAAAATAATGTATGAAAACCGTAATATTCAAGATGATATTTTTAAAAATTTCATGCATTTCAAGCTTCGCTTTGACGGTAGCTCAAAATCTAACCAGAGAAAAGTTAGTGGTTGACATGCATTGTTATCATGAGTGGAAGAAATCGTGTATTCATTTTTTACTATAATATGCTATTGCCTGTAAAATGATTTTTAAAGCATCACATTGCTGCGTAACGTCTCTTGCAAATTATTTTTGGCTTATACCACTATAAAATGCAGTTTAAGGTAGACAAACCCCTAGTCCCTAGTCATAAAACGAAATTCACAGAAAGCCCCTTCAAGTTGCCATTTTGCATACTTGTGTCTTGTGTTCAAAAGGGTTCATGGTGACTTGCTTGAAGTACGCACTATTCATTGAGACTTGAGACCGTGCTGAGATATGATACATTATAAGTTATTCGCGACTTAGTTTGTGGTTACAATAGAACATAACGCAAGTATTCACGGCTAATCGTTAATCATATAATGACATATCTTAAGAAAATGCTTAAATGTGTAAAATAAGTAATGAAATTTGAAATAACATAAGGACAATAATATACTACATAATAATACGTTCTCACACAATAACAATAATGCTCCGTCATATAAAATTATTACTAGTTAAATTCCTTTTAATAAAGAATTTTCAATCCAATCTCTTTCAGTTTTCAATAAACTGTGCATCTGTATGTTATACAGTATGTATCACGTATTTTATGCAGAGGTGGTGGTCGACGGACACTACACTAATGAATCATCATTATGATATGGTGGCATTAACAGGGTGACAGAAACATCATAACCATAAGGCAAGAACAGACGGAGGGTGCGATTTCAATGTCAGTTTTTACACATATAAACAGTTCGAGGTTGACACAACCATTAAAATGGATACGAATACATAAGAAGAAAAGTGTCCATTATGGAATAATATATCATGTTATAAAATACAGGTGTAAATTGTTAATTTATTAGATGCGGTTATGATGAGACTGCAGACAGATGATATTGTAATAGGTATCTACTACCTATACACATAAAACACGTGAGGGTTTTTTACACACAGCACAGCAGTAAAGACATCCATTTATTAATCGAAATCAAAGTTAAAAGTCAAGACTTTTCATGAGGGGAAGTTTTAATTTGCCTATATACAGATATGCATTCACTAATATGGCAATAGTATGTTAAAGAATAGTTATTATTGTCGGTTATACACATAGAATAGAATACAAACGATATTGAAGGTATTTAAGATACGAGCTGTGTGACTCTGTTACTCTGTAATATACTTGATAGTAATGATAATGATACAGCATCTTTGACATTTGAGGATGGGAAATTGATTTATTTCATTGTGTATCTATTCTTTGTAAAAAAACAATCTTGACCACTCTACTATGATTATGATTAGTTTTGATGAAGATGATAATGACAAATGATCCTACGTGATGTTAATGGTATACATACATAGTTTGACCACTATGGTAGTTTACAAGTATATACATGTCAAGTGGTAAAAGGTATGTGAAGCGTGTTTCAGTAATTTTTAGTTTTTACACGCAAATTCCCAGTTTTCGGAGGTTAAGGTCTCCGTTGCGTAACGAATCCAAAAATGAGTATGTATGTAGCCCACGATTATTTTTTTATGTAAGTATGTATAAACTATACAACCTATTAGCTGTTTATGTATGCATAAACGAAAAAAGGAAAGATCCTATTTGAATTTGGTATACAGTATTTTATGTAGCATTAGAAAGAGCAACTCGCAAAAATAATGTGTTTGCTTTCAAGTTCCCATAAAAACTAAAACCAAAGTAATAGTACGCAACTGACTATAATAATCTATAGATTACCGTCATCCCCATTAAATTAAATCTAGTCATTTGTACACACATAATAATAATGAGTGCAAATTGAAAATTGGCAAATCCCTTTTGAACCTTGGTGGAGGACAGATTTGAAAACAATCAAATGATATTACATAACACAGAGTACAATAGTTACAGTGCTATGAAAATTGCCAAATAATGTATAGGAAGGAAGTTTCAAGTTGATAAATAAACACGGACATAAAAAATATCATCAACGTTGATCAGGGATAAAAATTTTAAGTATATCTATCCGTACCTTTAGTTTAATTGCTATAAACATTAGGTATGCACAGATTTAATATGTATAATATCTACAAAAGTTATCACCACACACAACTAAACGACAAACCAACAATGAAATAACAATAAAAACTTATCACATACTGATATGCATGTAAAAACAAAAAACGCAGACACATTGCCTTGCGTGCAAAGGCAAAGGGATAAAAAAAAAGATGAGTTGGTGCTTGGACCTTTTTAAGCTTCAAAGATGAAAATGAAAGGTTGTTGTTGTTGTATGTAATACAAACAACGCTACAAAAACTTTACTTTAAATTTTCTCATGTCATCTAAAGCAACTACAGACGGGCTCATCTCCCAAATCGTCGTTATTCTCTATACATTTAAAATTAACTTTCTGAAGTCGGTATTAGATATACTTTTATGTATTAACATATAAGGGAGTATATATAACAAACCATATAGCACAAATATTTTAAATAGTCTAATATATTTCTCCCTTAGTGAATAATAATAATCAAGTATGGAGAATTTCGAGAAGTATACAGTAAAAAGTATGTATTATATCATGTCATTCAATATTCAACAAGTGTCGGTTTATGCCTACTGTACTTGTACAAATGTACACACTCTTTGTGATATGGTATATGGTATGGGCTAAGTGCATTAATTTATTTCATTGTCACGATCAAAGTTAACTTGATAATATATGCACAAGACATGAGAGAGCTCATCTTCAAATTCCCATGTTCATTCTGTTGAATGCGTGTGCAATAAGTACAATCGCCTTTGGTACTTATCTTGTAGATTGTACTTCTGACACTTATTAGCAACCACTATATAGGATATAGGAGTATGTAGTTGAAAGCAATAAAAACATTTAACTTCCGTTATTTTCCTCTTCCTCTTTTTACTGGTTAAAATTCACAAAAGTATTTGTACTTTTACATATGTACATATGTAGCATCTTCTTTCTAACACTTGTCGTCTCATTGTCCATTTTTTAGATACTACACGCATCTACGTACATCCCAGTTGTATCTAGTTATAACTAATTAACCATGAAACAATGATATTCTCAAACAAAGGCAAAGGTTAAACAGCGGCATCCCAACTTTTTCATTTTTATACAATATCACAATAAGTTATCAAACAAACTGTTTTGTCATGCAAATTACTTATTAGCGATGTTAATGCAAGGTTTGCCAGACACTTGACAAGATTTGATTCACTTGCAAAGGATGGATGCAGGAAAGGAGACAGAGTTTATAATATGTATGACCCAAACAGATTTCTGACTAAATTATTTGACTTGAATGTTTCTCTCCTTTAAACCGCAACACACATTATCGAAATACAAAGCGATAGCTATATGTACAACCATAATGTACATATGATTATTGCATGTTATTATGATCACCATAAGTGAGAATTCAAATCAAAGACTTTTGTGAAACTTTGATCCAACTTATTCTTTGCCGATTTGATGTTTGACTTAAGTTGAATTTGAACGAGACGAGGAAAATGAACAAAAGGAGAAAACAAGTTGGCGTGAGCTATTGAAATTTGCTCCCATTTTCTATAGTATCTCGTCCATCTTGTT